>CAAKHD010007136.1:41652-66064 GCA_901007705.1 Fistularia tabacaria
AGGTACTAGACTGGCCTGCCTGCAGTCCATACATGTATTAATAGACAGAATTTGTATGTAGATTTATAGAATTTTGTGCGTGTATATATATATATATATATATATATATATATATATATATATACACACAAACACACACACGCACAATCATATATATGTTATTCTACATATGTGTGTGTGTGTATATATATATATATATATATATATACACAAAATTCTATAAATCTACATACAAAATTCTGTCTATTAATACATATATGGACTTCAGGTAGGCCAGTCTAGTACCGAATATATGTGTATGTGTATGTGTGTGTGTGTGTGTGTGTGTGTGTGTGTGTGTGTGTGTGTGTGTGTGTGTGTGTGTGCTATTATTATATGTATATAATATTTATATTATATATATTATGTATATTCTGTGTGTATACATATATATTCTGTGTGTATATATATATTCTGTATATATATACACACACACACACACGCACACACACACATGCACACACACACACACACACACACACACACGCACACACACACACACACGCACACACACACACACACACACACACACACACACACACACACACTCGTAACTCGTAACTAAAATGAGCAATAAGTAATTCAAACTGCAGTTAATTTTTTTTTTTTCTTACAATTTGGTAACTTACATTTGAGAGAATCTCATCCACATCTGCTGTTGTCTTTCACAATCTGCATCTAATTAATCTGCATCAGCTCCAGAGATGTGTGGCACTAATGAGACCAAAATGCCCTTTGTTTTAACAAAAAAAAAGAAAAAAATCAAACTGATGTTTACTTCACAGTAAGGTTACAGTTACTCAGACATCATAAAACCAAAGAGACAGAATACAGGAAACAGAGACTCAATGTGTCTTTCTGTAGCATGAGAGGAGGGGGAGCTCAGGTGCTCATCATCACCCATCACATTGCAGACATGACAGCCAAAGACAGATGATTTTCAAATGATCCTCTGGATTGGATTGTGATTATTGTTATTATTAGTTTTAGTAGTGGTAGTAGTAGTAGTAGTAGTAGTAGTGGTGGTAGTGGTAGCAGTAAGAGTGATATTATGTATTTTTGCATGTATTTACACTGAGGACGCTAATAGGAGCATGAATGATGTAACGTCTAACACATGAGGTGATACGGGAGATGAATTGACTGCTTTCCTGTCACATCGCTGCTCTATTATGCATGGCTAAAACCATTATGGAGTGTATGGGAGATTGATACTGGCAGGCAATAAGGTAAAGCACAGAGAAAACCTGTCATTGCTGAAAATCTGATTAGGGTGTACATGATACACATGATGCATAGCCATAAGCTACAGAAAATTGACTTTTTACTGGGCTATACCAACCAAACATTTTGAATATCACCAATTTTTTTCCCTTTTTTTTCTTTTCCAATGTAAAACATGAACACATTAAAACCAGATGTTTGAACAAATGTATTCTTGCCTTTGTCAAGGCTTCCTTGAAGTTTTCTTTGGTTTACCATCTGTGCATCACTCTTTCCCTCACATGTCTTCTGTGAACAGCAAAATTCCATTCAAGAGACTTTTGTGCAGATTTTCAATGTACGCCAAAATTCAGTCTTTGCTGATCATTATGTGCTCAATGTTGTCCTCATTGATGAATCAGTTCTAGGGATGTATTCATTCTACTATTGTTGTTTTTTCTCTTTTTTTCCCTGACTCTTCTATTTAGTTCCATGGTGGTGAAATACTATTGATGCAGCGTTGTGAGAAAATACTGTATAACCGATGAATTATGAAACCAATCAAGTTTAAATACTCAAAGATTTTTTGCATTTGTGTTCATCTGTGACTTCAGAAGTTTTAACAAGCAAGAATAACAGGTAAATGTGAAGAATCATGCAGAGTTTATGTGCCTGGCACAAGCACATAAACTACCCGAAGGTGCAAATTACATTTTTCTTGAGCTGAGAAATTCATCAGGTTTCATTAAGCTCGTGCGCATTTAAGCAAGGGTTTGGAAAATATAACGAGTGTATTAACGATTTGTGACGGAGTCCCTCTCTGGTATTGTTTTGGCAAGTTTTGCAATTAAAATATGACAATTTAATTCATACCTTCTTTAACACTGGCCCGAGTGATTAATCAATATCACGGTTAACTGAGGTGACGGTTGAAGAGTGAGTTTCTCTGCGGCAGAAAGCTGCCGGACAAGTACAACATGCTTAGCTTAGCAAGACACGGAGAGAGTGAACAGCTTCAGTAGACACCAGATCTTTGGGAAACAAATGGAAACAGATTTTTCTCTTGCATGCAAAAGATTGTGTGACAAATAAATTGACATATGTTTCAGTGCAGCTAAACAAGAGGCAGCAATTATAAAACATTTTCACATCTCTCTCTCTCTCTCTCTCTCTCTCATGCACACACACCTTTTTTTGCAGATTAAATTCCATTTGAAAAATGTATTTCTGGTGTCTAGGGACAAAGGGATTACATGACTGTAGGTGTATGTACATTTGAGATTTATGTATTATGTTGTCATGCTGTTGAATAATGATGAGCTCACATCATTACATGTTTAGATTGCCGATTAGTAATGTGTAGTGTAATTATTCCATTTAGGACGAGTCATATTAGATTACCAGAGATGAAGATTTATTTCATCCACTCACGAGTTAAATGGATTGACAAATGGTTGACTCTTAGATAGAGATAATCTGTGTTGAGTACATCAGTGATTACTCATCTCAGAAGATTTGTGAGATATGATGATATGTTGATGACAGCAGTGGGTGGACTTACCACCGCTGCTGGGCTGATATTTGAAAATGCTACTTTTTTGGTGTGCCTTTTTTGTTTTGTTTCTTTGTTTACATTTTGTTCGGTTGTGGCTACATTTAGTTCTTTTGTTTCCCTCTTTGACATTTGTACTTTGTGAATAATTAACATCAAGTCTAAATCATCAACTGCCATTTCCTCACATCGCTTATCGTATCAAAGGTCACTAGAAGGCACGAGCCCACTTCTTTTACCCGTTCTGATCCTCTGTGTAAAAAACCTGTGCATAAACTGGCAATTGTCCATCGAACCAACAGTGCTCGGCTGGAGAACTGCAACATAATGCCAAAACCGAATACAGAAACAAAACGCTACGCAAAGACTTTCTTTGCTTAATTTATGGAAGTATATAGGCATCTTTATTCAAATTAAAATGCATTAGCAGAATGATATCTTCATTTTCAGAATGTGGCAGCATATTTTGACTCATAATGAAAAGGAGAAATTCAAAGTGCATTTTCATTTTCTTCCTCCAGACTGCTCGTTCTGTGACTTAATCCAAATTAAAAAGCAAAATACATTTTGGATTTAACTTGCAAAACATACCCTGGCAAATTGCTATCAAATTTCAATTAGAAATGTCAAATTTGAAAATGAAAATGCATTATCAGAATGCCTTTTTCATTTTCAGAATGAGACAGCACACTTTGACTCGTAACTAAAATGAGCAATAAGTAATTCAAACTGCAGTTGATTTTTTTTTTTCCTTCAGGTCGCACGTTTTATGACATACTTGCCATTTGTAATTGAAATTTGATAACAATTTGCTGGGTTATCTTTTGACAATTAGATAATAAAAGGAATTTTGATTCATAATTAGGATCATGTCACAGAATGAGTATCCTGGAAGAAGAAAATGAAAAATGCAGTTTGGATTACGTATTACTCATTTTAGTTGTGAGTCAAAATATTCCGCCACAGCATTCTGCGAATGCATTTTAATTTGAATTATGTTACCTGTATGCTTCCATGTGAATTCACCAGACACATGCAGAGAAACGCAACTTTGAAAAGGAGAAAGACCTCTGTTTTTGCCCCACACTGCATCCATATCAGCCTCCTGTGTGCATATATTCCAAAAGCAGTCTGAGTCTTGGCTCTAGAGTGACCGCTCCCTCTGTCCCCTTGCACTATCACTTCCAGATCTATACCATTGCCCCATCTAGCCATCCACCCTCTGTGATGCCCCCCTGACATCATTTCATCTCTTTCTCTAGAAGCCTATCTCACTGCCTCTTTCTTTGACAGTCCCAAGCCATCATGCGCGCCTCTCTCTGGACTGAGCCAGATAAGCAGGTAATTCATCATGGCTCTGAAGGACACACACATGTATACACACACACATACACGTACACACACATGCACGCACATACACATTCACAAGCACACATACATTTACAAACACCTAAACACACACACACACACACACACACGAGCTGCTCTTATCAGTGCTTCACAAGGATTGGGCTGAGCTCATGCCAGGGTCTCTGTCTGAAAGTGACCCACAGCCTCTGAGCACCAAATTACCTTGACAACATTCAAATTATCCCTGGCGAATGACAAGAGACAAATTAATATATTTCCCATCATCCCTCGGCGTCTGCACTCACAGCCCTCAATTTGTGGTTCTATTATTGGAAGGGGAGAAAGAATGGTTTAACCAAACCCAGGGTGTGTAAGGGAGGCCTTTATAAATGCAAATTGCCCTGTGGCTGCCTTTATCTGCTGAGAACAATGCAGAAAAATAGCAGGTTGGCCTGTTAAAAGTGATACCACTTCCACTTCATTTTTCCTCCCCTTTTCTGCTTCCTCTTTTTTTATTTACAATGCATAAAAATGTCTGTATACAGCAAATTCAATTCAAGCAGCACAATAAAACACAATCATGCGGAAATGTGGCATATTTCAGCTGACAGATTCATAAAAGTGTCGCTGGCATAATTGAGTCACGAATGAGGAGGAAATGATGATGAAGATGGGGATGATGACTATTGTTGCACGGCTCTGTCAAAAGGAGTGATTGTGTAGGAGAAAGAGGGGAAGCTGTTATTCCTCTACTCGCTATTTAGAATAATATAAAGCCCCAGAAGACACGAGACGTTCCATAATTTTACTATTTAAAACTGTTGTACAGCGGAGAACCATATCAACCCCGCATCTGCGAGCCTCTGAGGAGAGAGCGTCATGAGGCAGAAAAACAATTAAATTGGCTTTTGGTAGTTCTCCAGTCGCACACAATCACACAGCACTCGCACACTGGAGGATACCCATGTGGGATTTGTGATGCTGATAACTGACTATAGGCGCGGCAGCAGCATGAGACCATAAAGCCAATTTGAGTCACACCGAGAAATAAAACCACTTTTGCCAAAAATCTGGGAGTGTCTGAGCGTGGTTCTGTTTTGTTGGTAAATGGAGGGTGGGGGGATAACTTTAGTCACACAGCGGGGAACAACACAGGCTTATCTACGGGGGGCTGATAAGCTGCAGACGCACTCAGTCAGTCACAGAGACACACACATTTGCAGATTTTTGGGTAAATATGTGCCCTGACTGCTTGGCTCGTCTCACCTTTGCACTCGTCCGCCTTACAAGTCTTACAGTTTCTTCCCTCCTTTTTCTCTTTTTTTTTTTTTTCCTCTCAATTAGATTATATGACAGAGAAAAATCATTGTATTTGTTGCAGCAGTAAGAAAAAAAATGATAGTTCAAGAGTGGATCAAAAATGGTCATGTGCTATTTGTTTGTAGGCTTTATGCAGGAGGAGCTTTTTCAGACACTCTCCTGCCACATGTTGGACGTCGGGGAACTTTGCTGACAAACATAACTTCTTGCCTTGAACTTTGACCAATCTGTGTTTTTTAATGCTTGTCATATTTCAGCTTTAGCAAGTCTGTCTCACTCCTGAAACTCGTCTTCTTTGCGCGGAACAAATTCATTTTAATATGCTTACAACTGATTAGTTGTTTTGATTTACCTTTTCCTTGAAACGGTTAACATTTTAGATTCACCATGACTAGATATCTAATAATTGTGAGTATTTGGGTATGCAGGGTGGGCTTTTCACAGTTTTTGACATTTTAGAAATCAAAAAATTGATGATTAACTTGTAAATGAAGAAATTATAGTTGGCTGTGGCTTCAATAACATTTGTAAGCGTTAACTCCGACTGAGTAATGAGGACCAATAACTTTTCAATTTGTTATTTTTTATTCATATTACGCCATTAGTAATGCATTACAGGGATAGAGCAAAATCTCCATGTAAGTGTTGCATACGTAGGTTTGAGGTTGTACACAGAACATTTTAAACCTGCAACCCGATGATATAATTTGATCGTAATGGTGAGCCATAACATGAGGTCATTGGAAGCCTTACTTTTTTTGAAAGCTCTTATGGGAAAAACATCATGTCCAGATGTGTTATGACCACACAAACTGAATAAAGGGATTTTCTTCTTCAACTACTTCTTCTGAGAGGATTGAGAAGGGAAGAGCAGTTTTTCCTTTCTACCTTTTTTTATCCTCTTGTGTGACATGATATAGGAGTACCAGTGGTTTAGCGGTGGTTTAGTTCTTAAGGTTCTTTTGCTCCTTGTTCTACCGGCAGGTCGGCATTTTTGGGAGCAACGGCTTCTGCCGAGGGGGTCTCCACACGGATGAGCAGATTCAAGGCGGCTGCCAATGGCTTTATGAGCGGCAAGGAGGAGGTGGCCTTGACAGCGGAAGACTTGTTGGTGGAGTCTGCTATGTCTGGTATGTCTGACGTCCATTTTCGCGTCGAGGAGAGTGACTTGATCACATTTGGTTTTCAACCTCCTCAAACGTGAAGTGCTTTGGCTGTGGTAGATCCATCCGGATCGAGTAATGTTCTCAGCAATGCCCAAAGTCAGAGAGCAGTTGAGTTAGTGTCCTTTGCAATAGATACCCTTTGCACTTTCTTTGTTTCCTGAGTCTATCTCATAACCTCTCAATCCACATGAATACATGGAATGTTGGGTCTTTAAACCCGAACGGGACCAGAGCTAAAGAAAAAAACATTTTCATGTTAAACAGCTATAATGAGTGTTTGATATTTCATTGAGAGGGATGTCATTTTGAGCCGTGGGACTTCAAATAGTTCAGGAGGAGGCTTCCTCTTCTCCAAAGCCTTCACTCCAAACTCCATTGAAGTGGAGCATGACATTCAAACAAGATTTATTTTAGTTAAAGTGGCATTTGATAATTTTACCATAGTTTTAACTAATATCGATGCCAAAAACAAGGGTGAAGAGAGACTCATTTTGACAGAATCAATGAGACATTGATGATTGGGTTTTCTTAGGAGGTGATTTAGCTTTTTTTTTTATAAAGTAACATATATTTTTCATTTATTTTACTTCACCTGGTTGCTTCTCTAGTGTTGCATCAGCTGGCCTGTTTGGAGACTCCATCAGAGTCCTTTTTCAGCTACAGATGAGGGGAGTCAGGGCATCATCCACCCGGCCAGCAGATCAGCTGTATTCAGAGTACAGTTTGCTCAAAGGTACCTTACAGGACTGCCTAGTGTGGCCACCTACATATCCAGGCACATTATCATCCTGGGCCTGGATGTTCTTTTTGTTTTCCAATGAAGCAGGTTACCAGGGTGTTAAAAGTCTTGTGCTATGATTGAATAGCACAGATATTTTTTTTATTTTATTTTATTTTTATTTTTTTTTCCTGCACAGGCTGTTGATGGAGCCATTAGTTTTGTAGTGCCAGGCCGGGCGAGTGCTGCAGCTCCACTCCAGGACTGATGGGAGCGCCGTACTATAGGAAGACTTTTCGGCTTTTCCCTTTCAGGGGTCACCACAGCGAATCAACCTTCTCCATCTAACTCTATTCTCTGGATCCTCCTCTCTCACACCAACTACCTTCATATCTTCTCTCACTACGTCCATAAACCTTCTCTTCGGTCTTCCTCTAGACCTCCTGCCTGGCATCTCCAATTCCAGCATCCGTCTACCAATATAGTCCCTATCCTTCCTCTGTCCATGACCCAACCATCTCTGACCTTCTCTCCAAACCATCTAACATGTGCTGTCCCTCTGATGGACTCATTCCTGATCCTCTCCATCCTGGTCACTCCCAAAGAGAACCTCAACATCTTCATCTCTGCTACCTCCAGCTCTGCCTCCTGTCTTTTGTTCATTGTTCACTGTCTCCAAACCATACAGCATCTCTGGTCTCACCACTGTCTGGAAACCTTTCCTTTCATTCTAGATGATGTTCTTCTATCACAAAGAACCCCTGAAACTCTTCTCCACCCATTCCAACCTGCTTGAACCCATTTCTTAACCTCTTTTCCACGTACTATAGGAAGACTGTGATTATAAAACTGCTAGTGGTTGCAGCAGGGCCGGCACTTCCTCATGCCAAGGTGGACGAGCCCTCTATTACGAAATAGAAGAGCCTCTTCCTGCCCCTACACTCAGAGATGGACCCGACCCCAAAGACACTTAACCCGATCTCCACCTGTGCCCTTGACCTGAAGATGTAAGTGTAACATGGAAAAAAAAAGACTCTATATAACTTGCATGAGAGTTTTAAACAAAGGCAACCTTCGTGATAAAGTTGTGTGTGGACAGACAGTCTTTGGGGACGTTCCCCCCAGAGGAGGAAGCTGGAGAAACCACCTTTCCAGAAACGGACTGTTAACCTGCAGTAGAGGATTTTAAATGGTGCTCTTTCGGCAAACGCTTTTTTATCTTTAATTAATCATTCTATTTTAAACACGTGTTCTTTCTGCAGTCCGAGTGTAGGAGACTCACAGATTTTTTTAAGTCTTCTTACAGATGTTTTTAATCTTTTTATTTTTATTGTTTCTGTGGCCCTGTTTTCATTTGTAGGGTTAGATACGCCAAAAATACAAGATATTCAACACCAACTTTTTAATTCCAACGCCAAATTTGCTATTTATTCGTTTCAGAGGAACACATTTTCCAGGCCTATACTGGATGATGTGGCCCTTTGAAATTTTAATGGGAAGGCAAGGCTCCCTCAAAATGGTCACAAAGAATTTCAATATGTTTTTGGAATAATGGATTTTTGAGGGAATCCTATGTAGAGTCTCCGAACAGCTTAACAAAGACAGCTTTAGTTCAGGACAATCCTTCATTGAGGATTTTCTTTTATATTTTGGGATTTATTTTTTGTTTGCATTAATGGTGTTGTTATCATGTCCCAATTTTTTTTTTAAATCAAGTATTTTTCTAAAAAATAAAAGCATCTTTTTCCTAATGTCATTTTTTTCTCTTTTTTTGGGGGCTAGAAAGCTGCCAAATCACAGGTTTTCCAAGATGAGCCATTTGAAAATCTTTGTGACGTCTACATCAATGAGGAAAATATAATGCGGGGCCCACTGCCACGCTAAACTGACTGGAAAAAGTGAATTAAACCATGAAAAAAAAAGCAAATTATAAAAGGTTAATTCAGCTTGAGTCAAAAGGTTGAAAAATAAGTATAATTAAAACACAGAATATCTGATGCAGCATTATTGATTTGACCTTTAACTAAAAAAAATTTCAATGATAATAAACATATAGTGTTTTGACACACATACACATACACATTTGAAAATGTGTGCAAATACAAAAGATTTATTTTACAGCGCGATAATAGATCAATGTGAAATGTGAAATATCTTCAAGAATTCCCACAGAAGAAAAAAAAAAAAAAGAAGAAAAGATCAAATGCTTCAGGCTCAGACTTATCACCTCAAAGTGGGTTCCACGGCTTATTGATCATCACCTTTTGGGGCCGAGGCATGGAGGAGGTTGAAACCTGCTGTCGTTGAATTTAGGTAAATAGATTGATAACTCCAACCATGTATTGATAGCTCGTGCACTTCTGAATATTTCACCCACCGTTAGACAATATTGAATCTTTTCTTTTCCCTTCGGCTACTACCTTCAGTTGTCTCCATCGCAGATCAACCTCCTGGAACTAACCATATTCTCTGTATCCTCTTCTCTCTCACCATTTCATGTCCTCTTTCCCTCCATCAATAATGCTCCTCTTTGGTTTTCCTCAAGGCTCCCAGCCTGGAAGGGTAACCTCAGCATCCTTCTAACGATATATTCTCCATCCATTCTCCGTACACGTCCAAACCATCTCAGCGTAGCCTCCCTGACCTTATCTTCAAAACATCTCGCATGTGCTATCCCTCTGACGGACTCATTCCTGATCTTCTGCTACCTCCAGCTCTGCTTCCTGTCCTTTCTTCATTGCCCCTGGCTCTGACCCATTCAGCATCGCTGGTCTCACCACTGTCTTGTACACCTTTCTCTTCATTTTGGCTTTATCACTCGTTACCCCTGACATTTTTCTCCCGCCATTCCAACCTGCTTCATGTGTGTTTCTTCTCCTCTTTCCTACATTCTCCATTGTTCTGGGCCGTTGATCCTAAATCCTCCACCTTCTTTACCTCCACTCCCCGTGGCCTCCTCTCATTCACACACATATAATCTATCTTGCCGCGACCAACCTTCATCCCTCTCCTTTCCAGAGCATACCTCCACTTCCCTCCACCTGCTTCCTGCTCTCACTACAGATCACAATGTCATCTGCAAACATCACGGTCCGTGGAGATTCCTGTCTGGCCTCATCTGTTGGCCTGTCCATCACCACGGCAAACAAGAAGGGGCTCAGAGCTGAACTCCGATGCAGTCCCATCTCCCCCTTGAACTTATCTGTCACAGCAACATCACACCTCACCACTTCTCAAGAGCTTGCATGCTTTCCCTGCACCGGTCTAACACACTTTTCTAAAGTACCATAGTTCCTCTCTCGGCACCCGTTAGCGTGCTTTTATAAAGGCACAATGCATCTCCCTCTGACCTTCTCTGTACTTCTAAGGGAAGTACAGAGAATTCTTCAAGCAAATACTGCATCTGAAGAACTCTTTCTATGCATGAAACCATCCCGCCTCTCAGAAATGCTGGCTTCTGCTCCCAGTCTAGTTTCCACCACTCTTTCCCATGATTTCCTCTCACTCTCTCAGATCCTGTTGAATAATCTCATCAAAAATTCTACTGCTGCCTCTCCTAGATACTTCCATACCAATACATGTATATCATGAGGACCAACTACCTCTTCACTCTTCATCCTCTTCAATGCCCTCTCCTCATGTCACCTTTACTAATCTGGGCTACTTGGTGGCCCTCAATAGTCAACTTTTCCAACCATTGGTACTCTCTAATCGGCTGTTCATCACTCTTCTGGCACCTGTCAATACATTTCCCTCTCTATCCTTCTCGGTCCTAATCATTTGAACTGCTGCTGGCCTTCCCATCTCTATCTCCCTGTTTTGCCAACCTGTATGAATCATTCTCTCCCAGCTTACTTTCCAACCTATCATGCAATTATTCATACACCATTTGCTTGGCCTTTGCCAACTCTACGTTTACCTTTAACTCCTGTCTCCTCTCTTCAGCACCCCTCAGTGTCCCACATCTCCTTTGCTAACGTCCTTCTCTGTTTATACTCCTGCACTTTCTCATTCCACAACCAAGTCTCCTTAACTATCTTCCTTCCAGACATCAGACGAAGTGCTCTCCTACCTGTCTACATTTGTTGTACTTTTCAAGTCATCTTTGAAGATATCCCTGACGACCTGGAGCCTTTCTCAGATCCTCCTCAAAAACCGTACAACATCCTCCCTTTTCAGCTTTCAGCACTTTGTCCTCTGCTCTACCTTGATCCTCTTCATCTTCCTTGTCATTCGATTAATCCCACAAACCACCATCCTAAGCTATCTGGCTACATTCTCACCTACCACTACTTTGAAGTCGCAGATCTCCTTCAGATTTCATTGTCTATATGAGATATAGTCTACCTGTGTGCTCCTACCTCCGTTCTTATAACTTAGTCTATGTTCCTGCCTCTTCTGGAACCAAATATTCACAACAGTTGTTTCACTTCTTCATCACCTATATTGCCTGTACCAACATGTCTATTGAAGTCTGCAGCAATTACCGCTCTCTCCCCTCCTGGAGTATGAAGCATCACTTCTTTCAACTGACTCCAGAATTTTCCTTCTTGGCTTTTCCTCTCTGGCTCAAATTCAACGTATGAGCCCTCGCCACTAACAGCGTTTACCATCACACCTTGAATTTCAAGCTTCAGACTCATCAGTCTATCTGACACTCTTTTTATCTCCAGAACTTTCCTGACAAACTCCTCTTTCAAGATAACTCCGACTCCATTTTTCTTCCTGTCAATATCATGATAGTACAACATGAAACCTGCACCTTAGCTTCTAGCCTTGTTACCATTCCAACTTGTCTCCCGGACACACAGTATATCCACCTTCCTTGAAGCCCGGTTGCCACTGGTACCCTGTAAGTTATCAGCACCGATGGTCAGTGTTTATCCGGGCCTTGACCGATCCAGTATGGGAGTCATGGGTTTGATTCGCATATTTGGTTTTGGCACAAGTTTTAAACTGGACGCCCTCCTTGGTGCAACGCTCTGCAGTTATCTAGGCTTAAGGACGGGCTAAAAAAAGCTTTGCTTTGTGTCCCCCTGAGGCTGCATTTCTAGACAATGTTTAATGAGGATGGTGAAAATCTAAACGCACCATTCACCCCAACACACACTTTGATTGCACAATGTAGCCAAGTCACTAATGCAATCCTTTCATTCGCTGAAATAAATAAACGCTGTTATCTCTAAAAAATACCATGCTTGCTGTGACAATGAGACACAGTTGGTATAGCAACATGCTGACATCAGCCTTTAGTCTACCAGATCCAGGTGGCAGCAAACACCTGGACTATTAACAAAGGATGCGGTGATTAATTATGATTAGGTTCTTTCAAAGCTACTTCTTCTCCTGAAGTGTCTCATCATTTTGTATTGTGTATCACAAATCTGCTCTCACTGCTTTAGATCCATGACATTTGTATTTGTTATCATCAGAGCATGTTAGTAGTCTTTTTTATGAGGATATGCTGTGTTTTAATCTCAAAGAATCAGAGTTCAGGGATTTTGCATAACAACAAATGTAATAATACAAATAAATGAATGAATAAATAAATAATAAAAGCTAATTTGATCTTGATCAAGCCTTTTACCAGTAACAAATCACCAAGCAAGAGCTAAGGACACATATGCAATTGACGGCAGTATATAAACTCATTGTAAAAAGCATTGTGCAGTTATGGTGTATATTAAACAATACAAACATAGCCTCAGGACCAGCTCTGACATATATCGCTAATTTGCCAAAACTAATGCATGTCAGACAGGCTGTTGAGCTTGGCTTTGTCATTGAAACTTGTGTGTGGAGGTGACCGAGTATTGATGTCCCACTGGATCAATGAGCAGAAAACAAGCGACAGAGGCCTCTTTTCCGAGGCCTGAAAATTTTGCACATTTACTTTCTACTGTTTTAAAAGTCATTTTGGCAAAAGAGAAAGTTCCCAACACAAAGCTGGCAAACAGGCAGCTGCAGTCCCACTAGCTTCAGTATTTTGAAGATCTGATAATTGTAACATTCAACATAAACATAAGATAGAAAAAAGGAAGATGAAATAGTGCATTACATTAATGATGTAATTCAACATTGTAATAATAAATCCATTGCTAGAAAGAAGATGACTGGCATTTTTCGGACAATAGGGGAACCTATGTGAAGAAAGCTTAACTTGGCTAATTTATATTTACTGATATGTGATAAATCAGAAAGAGTAAGAGAAGAGATAACAAACAACAAACTTTTTTTTTTTTTTTTTTTTTTTACTTTTCAACCAGAGAAATGCAATTGATTTGCTGATTTTATCTGAAATTAGATACGTTACTTTGTATTTGTGGGCTACTTTTCTGGAGTAACAAAAGAAGCTCAGGATGCTGCAAGGAAGTGGGTGGCTCCTACTTTGGGGCTAATAAAGAACTCGACGTTGGATTGAAGCGATGGCGCGGTTGCCTAAACTGTGTTCAGCATTTTAGACATGACCAATACCAGCATGCGGACAACTGCACCCGTTCTGATGAATAAATCAAGGCAGCGGAGACAATGTGACCCCCACCCCACGTATGACCAATAATAGCCGCTTTTTCTTTCGTCTTGCAGATTAGACGGTACTGTTTATTTTATTTATATTATCTCTCTTTCTTTCCTGTGATTTATTTATCTATTTGTGTGTTTATGCATTTCTTGGGATTAGCCTAGCTTAAACAAACAACCCCCCATATCGTTGGGCTGAAGCAACCAGCTCTTATCACAAATGCACATGCTAAAAAAAAAAGTAAAGAAAAAAAAAAACAAATCAACCAGAAACCAAGTTAAAATACAAAGCATAACTTGGACTGGATCCAGAGAAGAGGTCGACAACCAAATGTACTGAGACACAATTACAGGTCGAGCCAGAATTGTATTTCGTCAATTCCTCCTCTCTTTACGGCACACCCAGACTTAATGGAACAAGTGACATGCTCAGAAAAATGATCCGTTGCTGTACGATCGAGCACTTATAAGTGAAATATACATTTCGCCTCAGAGTGTCAAATCTCTAGAATGCACTTTAGATCAATGTGGTCGTGCTCGTTTTCATAGCAACGGAAGAGTGGTATAATTAATTAAAAAAATTATTAAATAATTGCTAAAAATACAAGTCGTCAAGGCTGACAAAAGAGAGGCGAGTGGATTATGTTCTAATTTCAAAATGGCAGGTTTATCATTTGTACCCCGAGATCTCAAATTTCTATTTCTACTTATTTTTGAATCGCGTCTTTCCATGAATGTTTGGGGAAGGACTGCTCACAGTCTGTGCCATTTCAGTCGACCCAAATTGAATTGGTGCTGGCAGACAGGGGTTAAAATCAGATCCAATGGTGACAAGAGAGACAAACGGAGACTGAGTCTGTGACTGTTAATACAGCATCAAACGCATGACAGCTTCCATTTGGGATTAATACTCTTGCTTTGATGAAGTACTGTTTTAGAGCAGCAGTATTAGATGTGGAAATGGTGTGTGGCGACACGGCGCAGCAGCACTTTGATCCTTTTTACATTAACAAACAGCGGCACCGGCGCGCGCAGACGCGCACACAAAACACACGATGACAGACATCCGATTCAGGACGACATTAGAGCTTAACCCGGGGCGTGTGAGTTTTTGTTTTGGTCGCACGAGTCAAAAATCAAAATAATATTGATTTCACATGACGGTCAGCTCTCGGGGGCCGTGTCATGAAATGATTGGATACTGAAGGAATACGTCAGGAAAAGCTATTCCACCAAAATTGCTCTAGAAGTGAACCCCCGACCAAAAAAAGACAAACATAAATAAACTAGCATGATCCTGCACTAACTACCACACTTGAAAACAATCAGGAGAAGTGTGGGGTCTGATGCAGCCCTCGAGACAATTGAGGAGGTGTAACTATTTCGAGGCTGGTGTGAACAGATTACCCGAATTACCCTGTCGTGTGATGGGTTTACAGCTGTAATCTGACAAGTCTTTGACCAGAACTGAAACACAGGCTTTCCAACTTCAAGTATGAAACATTCTTGATGTTCATAAGCTTCGGTACTGTGATGAAACAATACGTAGAAACCCAAAATATACGACGATAATGTGTCGTCCAGTAAGCATCTCGCACTGAACGTTGACAAATAAGCTGATCACGTCTTCTCAGCGTTGATTTTGTCATTTGTTTGGGTCTGCCATGACTGCATTAAAGAACCGGATTACATGCCCGGGGGAACATCGTTTGTCGAGAACAACATTAGGTGAAGATACAGTCTAGTGTTCTTTTCTTTGATCGACACAACTGTCCATTGGAAAAAAAAAATACGCTGGAAACATGACCTTTAATATGATTTTGAAATCATCGACCTGCGCCACAAGATTTGTGTCATGAATGAGTAAGTAAAGTATAAGATATATTCAGTGATCTGTCCAAGACTCTGACTGATAGGTGGATATTTGTCACTCAGGTGGAGATGGTTTCTTGCATTTCTAGTTACATGATATTTAAAATATCAAAAGCATTGATTTAAATGTCACTTCAAAAATCATTCATGGTATTTCAAAGTTCCGTGGTATTTCGCGATTGTCTCCATCACCTGTCAGTGGTAAAGAGGTATACTTTTCTGACTGCGTTTGTTAGTACCTCCGTTCCAGTGTAGGAACCCCCCAAAAAATTCCTCGGCATGTGGACTCTTTCGGATTGAGTGTCTCATATTAGCGTCTTTTGAAACTAAAAACGTAAGCAGGCAGTCAACGAACAACACCATTAGTTAATGCTAAGAATTAGAACTGCAGTGTAAATGCAGCATAAAGCAATTATTTAAAGTAACTACGTTACAACAACTTCTCCCTTCTGCAAGGAATGGGGAGAAATCAGGAGGTCGCCTCTGTCAGCAGAAAAACAACCAGAGATGCATTTTGCATGATCCAAAATGTTTAAAAAAGGGCATTTTCCTGTCAGTTTTGCAGTAAAAGACTTGAGGTGGGGCTGGAGCTGCAGGGGGAGAAGGGGGGTGGCACTATCTCAGATGCTGACTTCTAAGATTGGAGTCCTGTGAATAACAACTAGTGTATAAAAAGCTGAATCTTACACAGGTGCATTTTTCAGTGCGTCTCCACTCCGATCACTGAGTGGGCCGGAACTATTATTCAAGCCACGCATATTAAGGTCAAACTGATGGAGAGAGAGGAAAAAACAAACAAAAAACAAAGCTGAGACGAGGATAGAGATAAACGGGTCAATTTTTCTGAAACATTTTATTTATTACCAGGTGCTTCAATATTCTGGCCCAATACTGGATTCCTCCTAAATTATTTATTCATCAATCATCATTTCTCCTGCAACATTAACCCTGGCAAATCTTCCCAGTCATCACTGACTGGAAAAGCATTCATTCTTATATTCCTATCAATATTTCAACAACAGCTTTGGATGGGAACATTGTGCTGGGACATGAACGCAGCTCAATTGCGTTTTCTTTTGTGACTTTAACTTTATTGTGCAGTAACTCAAAACCACCTCATCCCTTTTAGAGAAAACATTTTAAAAAGCTAATTTTATTTTTAAAAAACAAATCCAGTTACATTTATGTTTCTCGGACTGAAAGGCCGTTGAATAATGAGGATAACGGGGAGAATTCTTTTTTTATTGGTGGACACTCTTCTCGAAAGAAAAACATGGTGAGAAACACCACGTGCGAGAGAAAGAAAAACTCAAGTGGAGTTGATCCACGCTCCTTGACAGCTCAGACAAATGGCCCTCCTGTCATGGAGAGTGAGTACCCAGCTGTCATTTACGGTGGCCCATTTATCTCGCCCGTGTGTGTGTGTGTGTGTGTGTGTGTGTGTGTGTCTTTGTGTGTGTGCGTTTTTGTGAAGCTGTGCATTTGTGTGTCAGATGCTGCTCACAGCCTCAGACAGACTTGAATATATTAGCAGCAGGTTTGACTGTGCCGTTTACTGATAGGTGAAATACCTGACGAAATTCTCAAAATAAGTTCCTTGGTCGTTTAATCTATCTAACCTATCGATCTATCCATCTATTTTAATGGATGCTAGTTAGTGTCAAGATATGCATCTATATTCTACTAAATGAATGCAGACCCTTGGTGAACCATGTTATGGACAGGCTGAATGTTGATAACCAATCGTGCTCCGTCTGAGAAAAAATACTGTTTTGTTGAGTGATATGAAATAACATGGATGGAAGATTTTTTTCTTCTTCCAGCATTTATTACATGTTGAAGAAAAGTTGTATCCGCTTATCCTTGTTAGATTTCTGTTGCTTAAAGAAACATTTTTTTTTCTCCCAACCTGGATGTTGCTATGTTTAAAGTGGGATGAGAAGAAAAATGACACTTTTTTTTTTTTTCTGTGTGATGGTTAAAAAGCATCGCAAAGCCTGGCACAGTGATTGTACTATTGTATCTCCATCAAACGACGACAAATATGCATTCTGACATTTCACATGTTGTAAGACATTTATTCACTGCGTTGGAAAATAACAATATAAAAATTACAAGATGTCATAAAGGCCCTACCCGCTAGGGGGTTCACCCGTGACAAGCATCAATCAAACTGGTTTATTTGAAATATGCAGCTCAAAATCGCTGACAAATTATGAATTTCTGCTCTAATTTCTTGCACCTGACTCTAGTACAGCAAAACAGAACATCAACTCTATTCTCGTGCGAAAATGCTGTGAAATCATTCATGGTCATTTAAATAAAAGAGGATTTTACCCCAAGGAACACAATTGCGCATTCATAGCCTGTCTAGGCTATTTAATTTCAATTTAATTCTCAGCCCTTCTGAAACAATTTTGTCAAGGGCACAAATTCAAGGTAGCAGCTAAATGGACACTTTCCTTCTCCTTAAAGCTGATCAATATGTGATAATTCCTTCTCAGTCGAAAATACCAAATAGTGGGGGAAGGAAACACATTGGTGCATTTTCAAATCTTATAATCCTCAGTGAGCTCTTTATTGAGCTATAAAGCGAAACCGGTTTTAATAGTTGCATATCAGTCAAATGAAACATATTCTTTCCTTTATTTTTCTTTTGTTTTCTTTCCAAATTATTTTAGCAAGACTACAAATAGATGAGGGAGAAAGCAACCACAGATACAAGAAATGATTTTGAATCTGGAAATATAACATCAATATATTTTGAAATATTCAACCAGAAAATGACATGGAAAAACTATCTCCAAAATAGCAGGACTTCATGGGAGAATCCATCGACATTTGTGGAATGTGCTGTTAGACAGCTGAACATTTGGAAGAGGTGGTTACATTGCATGCTGGCTCCAGCAGCTGGGTGTTGATTTTGAAAACCATCACTTAATGCTCAAGGTAGCTCTCAAAAGAAGAATATGATTTTATGCATTTTAATGTGGCAGGGGGGAGATGATCACATATTGATCAGCGCTGAAGAGAAAGAAACCAAACGTTTCCCTGAACCATGAGTTTCCATTAATTTTCAATTACATGTCCAGATTTCACTGAACCACTATTTGTTTTTCAACACCTTAATTCAAACAATTCTGATGAGCAGCTCAACCTAGTCAGTATTTATTTCATATCAACTAAAAAACCATTACACTCTCGACATGAATGTTTTTCTTTTTTTTTTTTTCTTACTTTTGGAATCCCATCACTCAGAGAGAGAGGCAGTTTGGAATAGAAAGTAAATCAAATCTACCAGTAGCAGACTGTGAAGTATATGACAGTGATGCCACATTAACAATGAGGAGAAGCACAGGCCTCCCTCAGGAGGAAAAAAGGGAGTCAAGATCCACGATGGACACTCAAGCAGTATCCTTGAGGTTTCATTAAGCCCCTAAATATATTTCCATATTTCCATATACAACCATACGCCCATGCATCAAGTGCAAATATCAGCATATCAAAATGAGTCACAGTACTTTATATTTAATTAACATTGTGAATTCATTATGAGAAAACTGGAACCTATTTTCCGGATTTAGAAAAATAGAAAAAGGAAAAAAAAAAACTTTTAAAGTGGACGGTAATTTTGGCGGATATGTCTGCTTATTGTCAAGAAATGTGGAGGAAGAAAATAAAACTAAAGATATAAACACTGTAATAAGCTACAAAGCAGTGATGGTGGATGGAAAAAAGAAATCAGCATTGAAAAAATATGTGCTGAGGTTCCTCACACTGTTCTGGGGGATTTTGGGGTTAAAACAGGAAAGTGTCCATGGCATTAACCAATATGAAGCCGATGATTTTCTTTTTGTTAAGTGGTAAGAATAAGTCCTGCATTCATGTGTAAAAGTCATTGTTGATAGTCAGTGTTGTCAACTGTTTTTATTTGTTTATTTTTTCTTATTTATATGCTTATTTGTCTATTCTCTAACTTCCTAAATGACTTGCTGATATATTTATTTGGGCAAAGTAAAGAATCAGCAGCCTGCCTCTTGAAAGCACTGCTGAGTTAAGGCTGAAGAATGCAAAAATATATGGCTGCACATTATTTATCTTTTATTTCAATATATATCCAGTGATCTTTTTCTCTAAGTTTCATAAGAAGTCAGATTCATGAGGTTTTGGGTTTTGCTAAAACAGAAAACACATCACTTGTCTTCTTTTGTTCTGTTTCAGGAACCAGCAACACATAACCAGTGAACTGGTTGACTAAAGTGCCATTTTTTTATTTATTTTTTATTTATTTTTTTGCCCATTGTTGGATCTTTAAAATGAGTTTTGAAACAGGAAGGAAGTGTGCCAAAGCAGCTAGAAATGGAACTGATGAGCTCTCTAATTATCGTTCTGGTTAAACAGCTGACCTACTGTGTTGTCAAGGTCGCTTGAAAGGAAAATATGGATAAATTATTTTTCATATCTTTCTTTTTATATGCCGTCTAATATTCGGGCTATGCCTCAACAGCTACAAAAATATCTTTCATCTCCACATTGGACTTGAAGATAGATAACTGAATAAAAAAAAAACAAAAAGTCAACTCAGTTTAATTTCCTGAACTTAATTCCTTTGGTTTGGTATTATCAGCAAATAAAGTCAGAGTATCAAGACAACAATGCTGTATGGTTTAGATACAGTGCCATTGAGGAAAAGACAGGAAGCAGAGCTGGAGGTAGCTGATATGGAGATGTGGAGGTTCTCTCTGGGAGTGAATAGGATGGAAAGGATCAGAAATGAAACCGATCAGAGGGGCTGCACATGTTAGCTGATTTGGAGATAAGGTCAGACAGTCCAGACTGTGATGGTCTGGACGCGTTCAGAGGAGGGGTTGCGAAAATATTGTTCGAGGGATGCTGAGGTAGGAAAGTTACGGGCAGGAGGTCTAAAGGAAGACCGAAGAAGAGATTAATGGATGTAGTGGAATAGGACATGTTGTCAGTCGGGAATGGGGTTCGATGGAGAAAGTTGATTCACTGTGACGACCCCTGAAGGGAGCAGCCAAAAAAAAAAAAAGATAAAGCGGTGTGATATTTCCTTTTATCGATGATTGAATTTTATTGATTATTCTGTGTTTACTGCTGAAGTCTGCGTAACTTCTGCTCGCCTCTTCAGCCAACTTTTTGTTTTATTTTTGTTTTGTAGTTTCTGTTCTTGTTCTCTAACAGCTCCTCCACTGAAAAAAGAGGGGTTGCCAGGGAATCCTGATGATGGGAGCTGAGAAAATATAATTCGGAATTTGGAATTTTCAGTTACTTCGGATGCAAAACGACTGTTCTCTCAGAGATCTCAGTCTGTGAACGTCTGAATTAATTCCGCATATCTTTAAGTATCTTTCTTCAAGTCTGCCTTATAAAACTCCCTAGAGCAGAATCTCACAGACACCCCCTGTGCATTTTCTGCTCGAGTTACATGAGTTTATGTTTGGGTACTTTTGGCATGTGGACCATTAGCAAGGTGCAACAGTTTTACAGTCATCAGTATCATTCCTGAATAATTGAATTAATGAACGCATGTATGAATGTATGAATGAACAAATGAACGAACAGACCTCTGAATCACAGTGAGGCTCCACCTGTATTTCACATAAATAACCAACTGGCGGACTCTCCTTAGAAAATACTACCCGTGGTGGGTTTTTCATTTGCATGTCTAGCTGAGAAGAGTTATATGCCATATTGATTGGCATTCACATTAGATTGTACAAAACATGACAGAGGCTTTGAGGGGCGGTATAAATGAATACAAAAAATGGGGAGGGGGTCATATTCCAGGATTCTTCCCAGGACATTTACACTGAAAATCTAGCTGCGCAGACAGATAGGGCTCATGATCAAACACTAAACCTATCAGTGGACAAGATGGGAGGACTCTCTTTATCAAAGCTGCAGCTTTGCAAAACATTTGTATCTGACGATTTTGACAATCAATTTGACAAAAAAAGGGAGAAATATAGCATCGACTGCATGTTCAGTTTATACAGTGGGTGTTTTATAAAGAAAGGCATGGTAACAAAGTAGACAAATGTCCCGTTAAGAGAAAAACATCCTTCCCCTTAGAACACAAGTAACTTAATATATGTATGTATATACTTTAACTTTATATATATAATCATTAATCCATTTCCATGTTGATAAAGGTTATAACATTGCTCATCCAAACAGAAATATGACCACTTTTGAAGGAACTGATGAAATGCCACAGATTTTTCAGTTTTTGGGAAACTGTTTTCAATGTGTCCAGGGTTTTTCCAGAGATAGTACACCCTTTTTGCCCTTAAAAAAGACAAGAGAAAAGTTGAACTTTCATTGGGTCTAACTCCGGCATGGGCAAACTACGGCCTGCGAGCCATATAAGGCCCGTCGGGCATTTAAATCCGTCCAGGAGAAATTGAAATTTTATTGTAATTAAACCTCACTTATTTTACCTTTCCCCTGAACTATTTGAAGTTTTCAAAGAATACAATATCTTCTTTCATTATGCTTGTGAGCAGTCAATGCAAGAACGGGTGGCTGCGGCTAAGAGGTTGACGGCTAATTTATAGACTCAGCAATTTTTTTTCACGGACAAACCACGATTCAAGAGTCAAGTACCACTGTCATGGGTACGGGTACGGAGCGATGGCAGCACCACAACTCCATAACAACAGAGAAAGAGTTAAAAGACTTTACTGAGGTTCTGGCAGTTCGTAAGAGCAGAATGCAGATGAAGCAGGTAAATCAGAGACAGGCAAGGTCAGTAGCGGGAAAATGGGCGAGCGAACGCGGGGTCCCCGAAGTCCAGCGAGAGAGCGCAAAGCCTGATGAGAGAGCACAAAGTCTGGTGAGGGAGTGCGGGGCTCCTGAAGACAGGCGAGGGAGCGCAAAAAACGGCGAGGGACCGCAGTGCTCCCAAAGACCAGCCACGGGGAGCAGGATTCCCGAAGCCCTGCAAGAGAGCACGGGGCTCCCAAATGCCGGCGAGGGAGCGTGGGGACAGATTCCAGGAGGTCTCCCACAGCAGACAAAGTCAGCCTGTCGACTAGGAAGGGAAAGAAGACAACCTGGCAACTAGTGGGACTGGAAGCGAAGCTTTCAGGTCCGCATTGATGGCGGGCCATAGGTAGCAGCTGTCCTGGTGGACAAAATCAACTGACAAGGCAGAACCACCAGAAAAAGCACTGAGAACCATGACAACTAAAGCATTCAAATTAGCAATTAGCAATGCTTCTAAATCTTCAGAAGACGGCATATAATATGCTTAAGTTATTTGGCTTGACCTAGAAATGTGAGCAGACATTCGGTGTCATGACTGCCAACAAAGCCAGTCACAGATCCAAGTTATCTGACCAACACCTTCAGATCCATCCTGAGAATTGACACAACACGACTCCTGACTTTGAGGCTTCTTCATCTTTTCCTTTCGGCTTTTCCCTTCAGGGGTCGCCACAGCAAATCAACCTTCTCTATCTAACCCTATTCTCTGGATCCTCCTCTCTCACACCAACTACCTTCATATCTTCTCTCACTACGTCCATAAATCTTCTCTTGGGTCTTCCTCTAGACGTCCTGCCTGGCATCTCCAATTCCAGCATCCGTCTCCCAATATAGTCCCTATCCCCCCTCTGTCCATGACCCAACCATCTCAGTCTGGCTTCTCTGACCTTCTCTCCAAAACATCTAACATGTGCTGTCCCTCTGATGGACTCATTCCTGATCCTATCCATCCTGGTCACTCCCAAAGAGAACCTCAACATCTTCATCTCTGCTACCTCGAGCTCTATCTCCTGTCTTTTGTTCAGTGCCACTGTCTCCAAACCAAACAGCAACCTCCTGGAGCCCATTTCTTAACCTCTTTTCCACACTCTCCATTGCTCTATCACAAAGAACCCCTGAAACTCTTCTCCACCCATTCCAACCTGCTTTAACCTGTTTCTTCATCTCTTCTCCACACTCTCAATTGCTCTGGACTGTTGACCCTAAGTACCTGAAATCCTCCAACTTCTTGATCTCCACTCCCTGCAGCCTCACCGTTCCACACGGGTTCCTCTCATTCACACACACATATTCTGTCTTGCTGTGACTAACCTTCATTCCTCTCCTTTCCAGAGCAAACCTCCACCTCTCAAGATTTTCCTCAACCTGTTCCCTGCTCTCGCTACAGATCACAATGTCATCTGCAAACATCATGGTCCAAGGAGATTCCTGTCTAACCTCATCTGTCAGCCTATCCATCACCACTGCAAACAGGATGGGCTCAGAGCTGCTCTTTGATGAAGTCCCACCTCCACCTTGAACATCTCTGTTACACCTACAGCACACTTCACCACTGTCTCACAACCAGCATACATGTCCTGGACCAGTCTAACATACCTCTCTGTTACTCCAGACTTCCTCATACAAAAACAGAGTTCTTCTCTCAGCACCCTGTCGTATGCTTTTTCTAGGTCTACAAGAGCACAATGCAGCTCCCTCTGACCTTCTCTGTACTTCTCGATTAGCATTCTCAGAGCGAATACTGCATCTGTAGTACTCTTTCTAGGCATGAAGCAATACTGCTGCTCACAAATACTGACTTCTGCTCTCAGTCTAGTACCCACTACTCTCTCCCATAACTTAATTGTATGGCTCATCAACTTTATCCCTCTATAGTTACTG
>CAAKHD010007137.1:0-29805 GCA_901007705.1 Fistularia tabacaria
CCCCCCCTGACCCCGAGCTCTCCTGGGGGTATGTCTCTCTGGGACTTTTTGTAGCTGGGTTTGGGTTCTTCCTGCCTCAGTTGCGGTCTTTCCGTGCTGTCTGCTGTCTCTCCAAGCTGTCATCACTCTATTCATGGTTGTCAACGAGTCTGTTTATGGTTGTCACTGGCCGCACTGAGATGACAGTTTTTTCATACATCTTATGAGGCAGTTTCTTGAACACATCATTCCTGATAGTACCTGGGGTAATGGGGGGGTTCGGGTCTTTCAATTTCAGACCCCCTCACCCAGGCAACCTGACTGGGAGTGATCAGTTCCCTGGCCTGTTTGACCAAAATGTGAGATTCTTTTTGTGTAAAAAAGACACTTTCTTTGCTTTGGAAAAGAAAGTGAGAATATCGTAACTTCACTCCTTGTGTGATGACACCCACCCAAGCTACTGAAGATTTGGACCAAAACAGTCACTCACTGACTTGAACAAAAGCAATAAACACCATGCATTTGTACTTGATTAGGGATCCTCACAAATCTCATACATGTTCTTCCTGTGACAATTTCACTAATTTCAAAGTTTTACCACAAGTGGCCAGTTTTTATAAAAAAATAACCGTTGAGCAGGGATAAGAGGTTTATTTAGATTAACTAGTGCCATACATATACAACTGCCAAAAAAGTCATAAATGAAAGTTGGCTTGAAGTATATACAGTAAAAGTTGTAATTTTGAAAAATGCTCTGATGCTCTTTATTTATTTACTGTAAGACATGCATTACTGGGGGTTGGACCAGTATTTCGATCCTCTCATAGTCATAGGATGTACAATACTATTTCAACTGGGGGAAAATTGATCTGAAAGGTTTTACTCTACATCCATAAATGATTCATAGATGATTCAGCATATCAGTCCTTGACATGCTCTCGTTTTCCAGATTAAGAACAGTTCACACCACTGAACATTCCCTCCTATTGTTACCACTCCTAATAACATGATGTCACCCATTCGTGTTCTCAACCTGAGACTGTACCTTGGGTTAATCTTGTAGTTAACTCTCCCTGGTGTGCGCTCTGTTATCTCTCAACCACAGGACTGAACAGTCTAGCAGTTCCTGTTTATCACTTGTGTTTTCATTTTTCGATTTCTTTGTGCGTAAATGTGCATGAGTTCCCTTGTCCCTTCCATGTCCTCTAGTTCTCATCTGAAATTTTTAATATACTGTGTCAGACAGAAATGCAATAAATGCAGCGAACCCTTACGAAACCAAGAAAACTGACCTGAGTGAAAATTCAAATGATAATGGTTTGGATAAAAGTTTGAATACCTTCCCGAGGTCCAAAATATTTACTTAGAAAAAAAAATCAAAATAATTTCTATGAACCATGCACTGTTTTCCATGTAACGTCTCTTATGCCTCTGTATTACTAAAAAGCATCAGTACTGTTAAATTTAGATAACGATTTGTCAAATGAAAAACTAGAGCTGTGGGACACAATTTAATCAAATTGTAAAAGTGGGATATGAATGCTAAAAGACAACGAGCAGCTCTAATTACAGAAAGAATCAGCAATTCCCATTACCCATAATTTTACAATAATCTCGTCTGTACGGTCCACTCCACAGCAGAGGTCACAATGTCATTGTTAATCTGCAAGGCAAGGCCTTATATCTTCTTGATTCAATTACCACGGCTTCTTTTGCTCTATGCTGTGATTAATGTAACTGCTTCCACAGGCAGGTCAGTGAAGGATATACAGTAGACACACGTGCACACATGCAGGCAGGCACACACACACATGCCGACATCTATACACATATTTAATATACAAAGTACTCCTGTACATCTTGTAACTTATGTTGAATGGCAGAAGGCACACTCAAGGTGCCCTATTTATACGCGTCCTTTATTCTTGACTTAATCTGAATTTGCTGAAATGACTATATTCTGTCCTGTCACAGTCTGTATAGCGCAAGTTTAAAATTGCATGAGCATAAAGGAAAACAGAAACTAGATATACTTTTTTTTCTCCTAATTGTTCATTTTACATTGAACAAAAAATAAGAAAAACAATCAAGGATGAAGCATATTGTTCTTTTTTATCCGACTACTATTTCACTGTTTCAATCTCGAGTTTATCAGTAAAGACCCCTCAAGTGTATATTTCATCTCTGTGGCTTCACACTACTTGCTGTTTTTAATTCTTTTTTCTCTACAACTTATTTTTCATCTTCTAGTCCTTCTCCCTCACAGTTCTTTTACCTGTTTTGTTTCTAGAGTCTTGTGTGTGATTAAAAGTCGTTATTCTTCTTGATACATGTAAAAAAAAGTGCAGCTGAGTTTTGTAGAGAGATGCACTGGCTGTAGCCAGTCTTTTTATGGATTTCCTCTCTCATCCTTCGATGTGACATTAAGTTACAGCTCCAATAGGTCTTGGTTGAAGTAAAAGCAGAGAAAAAGGATTTTCAGAACCAGCACATCATTAGGGATGTGTAGTATGGCTAATGGCTTGTTCCACCTTTATCACTTTGATTCAATGAAAAGAGCTGCAGCTATAAATACATACCCACCATTTTTGACCCAAATGAAAAAGCCTTTTTTAGGCATGGTAGCACACAAAAGGAAAATAACCAAATCAGCAGGTGGAAAAAATCACCAGGCAGACAATATGTTCCACTTTTGAAATGGGACCAGAGGGTTATAGAGATGCTAAGAGAATGAAGAAAATAACAGCAACAAGCAAAAACAAAAACTTATCCTTGTCAGTATATTGTGGTACAGCTATGATCGTATAGAGAAAATTATAGAGATTGAGAACTGGTAAAAAAAACTTTACCTATATCTTCTGAAAACAATGCAGGAAGCAACACTCCAAATAAGTCTATCTTTTACAAAAATAAATATCAGTCATTTTCACCATGCATATACATTCATTACATTTAAAATGAACATAGTTGAATATTAATTAGAATAAAGTTTAAAGTATATACTACATAGAGCATAAAGTATAAATAGTATGATGTATGATATATGATGATACACGATGACATATGATTATTTACAATATACGATACCCAAGACGGTTCTCACCATCTATTCGGATATTGTCTTTTATTATTTAGCATCATTAGTGCAAAGATCTATAGCCAGTTTATTATTACATTTTGTATTTAAATGTATCTTAGGCAATTCATTATATATTCTGAAGTACACCAAAAAATCAATCATTTCATTTAAAGAAATCTGATATATTTATCATGAGTTAACTGGCACAGACCATTGACCTTGTGACTTGAAGTCCACATGTTCTTTGAACAAACCAATTACAAAATTTACAATAAATAAACTCAAAGTATTGGGTTAATTTGCAGGAGGATTATTACTGCTTTTATTTTTCTCCATCAGTTAGTAAGATTATGCAACAACTGAAGAACCGTGTAATTTTTTTTGTAAAAAAAAATAGATGAATATGCTCAGCTCTCCTGTGACTTGTCTGAAAGCAACAAATTGACTAGCTTTATCTAACAGTAGGAAATCAGCTTTAACCTAACCAAGGTAAATCATTCTGTTTGATAAACCAATAAAATTAATAACATTGTTGGATATTCAAAGTGATCTGGATTATTGTTGTATAGATTGAAGCCATGTAATAAAATTAATGATATGGGAACAGAGGGTGAATGTTGCAATCTGGTGATAATGACTGCAGATCGCATGACTGAACATTAACTCCTGCGTCAAAGAATTGCAGCAAATCAAGATTATCAGTGTCCAAGATCTGCAGGCAATATTACATAGCTATTTATTTATCTCTCTTTTGTTATTACCTGGCCTTAATCCATGCCACGATAATCCAGATTACTTTGTAGAAGAAGAAGAAGAAGAAGAAGAAGAAGAAGAAGAAGAAGAAGAAGAAGAAGTGCTATGAACCTCCCATGATGTTATTAATTTTATTTGTCTATCCGACAGGACACTTAACCACAGTCGGGTCAAAGCAAATTTCCTACTTTGAATAAAGTTAGTCCCTTTCTTGCTATACAAGTCAAAGGACAGCTTTGCATATTCAGCATTGTAAAAATTACTAAGGATTTGTTCAACTGTGTGAATGTGCTGGCTCCATCTGCCATTTCCACACACTCCCAAGCCATGTACCCTGTCTTAAGTCATTTATTTTGTTTGCACCATACAGAGCAGTACTTTCGACATTCTTCTCAACTTTTCAAATTGAAAATTACCTTTAACAATCGAAAATGTGCAATAGGGAGTAGACAAAAGAAATTAAACATTTTTAGTCACCAGGAATGTAGTTAAATTGGTTTAAGAGATGTGCACCAATGTGCTCAAATACTTTACTTTTGAAAGGTGTCTTAACTGGTGATGGGCAACTGAGGAAAATAAATCCACACAAAAAAGTGACTGTTAGGGTTTTGCAAGCTTGACCAAGACCTGAGAGACCCATTCCAGAGAGGGAAAAAAACAGCAGGATTAGCCATTGGATTTCCCTGATTTAACAAAAAATACTGCAGGGGGAATTATGCACATCTATCGACCACATTTCTTGTATGTGACTGCAGCATATGTGACTATGAGAAGAAAAAAGAAACTCATCCTACATATTTATGGTAGACCCCCAACCCACCCCTAAATGTTTGTCTATGAAACCTAAACTACACCTCCACTCTTTAGCTTTCTTGAAACAAATTTCCTTGACAAGACCTCAGGCTACAGTTGGATTCCATAAAAGCCTTACCACAAGGAAAATTGATATACTCCTTGAATGACCATGGACAGGTAATAAAATCAAGAAATAGACCTTGCCTGCCAACCCCACAGTAGGGAATGAAGAAGGAAATGATGCTGTACATTACATCATACTGGCACACTTAATGTAATAGCATATTTAGGTAGCAGCATTCCATGGAAAATGAACCTGTGTAATACAACCAGATGTCCTGTTCATATAACATGAGAGCACATTTTTTGTGGCCAGATCTTCTTCACATTTATTACCTGCTGTATGCAGCTACCAAAATATTACACTTGTGATTAACATGGTATCACAACTACGTTACCAAAAACTGCAGAAATAAAGGAACGTATGGAAATTTGGTTTACCCATGTCAAAGAGGAAATTTGGCAACCATCCCCTGCCATCTTTGAATTCCTGACAGTAGAATCAATCAAAATCAACTGGCTAAATAAATTACAGCAATATTTCAAGGAAATAATAGATTTACAGCATAATAAATGTAGATGTATACATATCGATAATGGGCACCGGTATCTCAAGAAGATTCAGAATAAAAAAGCAAACATTTTTGCATTCGTGTTGTTGATTATCTCACGGGCAAATGTATTGAGGCTTTTACTGTTTAAAGCGGATCAAAGATTTCTTTGATGGTGATTTATTTTGTGAGAGTCTTTTAGGCATGCTGATTTCCTTTTCTTTGTCTTCTCTCATAACAGGATGGTTTTCTTGGGGATGGTGAGGGCAATAAGAGTGTAGTGTTGGATGAGTTGGATGATATCTGAGGGGGAACCTCCCAGACTATTCTATGTGGAAGAAGGATAATACGAATCATATTGTGACAAATTTGTGGCATTGTTTTGTTTCCTCATGTGATGAATGGTGGGCAGAGACAAATACAATGGAAATACTTACCTGCTGTCATTAACTAAGTGATATGACTATGAATCTGTAAATGAAGAAACCCATTTTTATGCTTCTTTATGCTTTTATGCTTCTTTATCTTCTGTCAAGTGTTCTTGTCGTAAGATCAGTGCCGATTGCTATTTTCGTAATATCATTAACAGTGTACTTCTTCATAGATGTGTCCAGATATGTAAAGAAAATTATGAATCACCAAGTCAAACTGATGAAAAGGAGGGATATTACATAAGACTGATTTATTGATTGATTGACAGACTTTGAATGAAGATGGGGAAAGTATTCGTCATAGTGTTTCTTGACCAAATCTTGAAAATAATGAGAGATTTGTTGTGAAAAACAGACAGCTTTATTGCCACTGTCACTGAGAATATGGTGGTATTGTTCATTTATTATTCAGAAGTGTCATTGAAGTTGCTCTACTTTTGATGTATTCATGTTGTTTTATGTGGAAAAGGTGATTAAGACCTCAATTTAAAAAAGGAATAAAAGTTAAGGAACAGCAGATAATGACTTAGTTTGAAATTTTGAATGAACACCCCCTTGTCTATGTGACGGGACGGGGCTGGGGGGGGGGGGGGCGGGTTGGGGTTGGGGTGGGATTGTCAAACTGGCATTTCTATTTCAAAGCAGAATACAGACTATCAACAAGGCAGCATGGCTGCATGCCAAAATTCAGGTTTCATTCACAAAAAAACAACATCCAGTCAGAAGTCAGGAACTCATTGGGTTTACAGAGTCCAATGTAATTCAGCCTCATGTCAATTTATATATGAAAAAGAAGAGGCGCTGCTACTTCTCAAACCAGCAAAAAGGTTCAAGTGTGTTGCTCTGCATGGAGCAGAAGATGATGTCAGTCCCAAAAAACACACTAAAAGCTTGTTATATTAACACATACATTTTCAAGATCGCTGTTGTGTTTCAAATGAAAAGAAAGGATCTTTTTATTTTTTTATTCCCAAAGCAGATGATAACGGGAGCTTGGGTGAGGTAAGAAAAACCTTACAAGATGACAAAAAGCTTACATGATATTCATTGGGGCCAAGCCATAGTTGTGTGTGTTTCCCGAGACTCTCGAGGATGTTTAAGTGAAAGAATGCGTGCCTGTTTTGCAGATGACAAGCAACAGACTTATAGCTCAGTTGTTTACCCGTTTGATTTACAGCTAAATCCTTTTTTGTATTAGTTTTCTCTCTGATCTCGGAATAGATAAAAGTATTTCAACAAGGATGGTACATTATCATTGTACAGAGCTTCTGATGACTGCATGACGACTGGGCGTCCCTTTGCCTTCCCAGCCCCTTTTGTATGAGTCCAGGCATAGGATGACAAAGGGAAGTCCATCGGTCACATGAATTGATCATGACCAGAAACATAAAATATCTGAAGTAAATCGCTATAAAGTGACCCCCGAAAAACCATTTTGGAAAGTCCCAGATATCATGGGTTCAAAGAACTTGCTAGTATCTTTAAAAGTGTTAAATATAAGATGTACATATCTCCACCGGAGAGCATCAATGATTAGTCTGTCAGTGAATATGAAGTTGACAGAGACAAGGCTAGATTCGTATACTTTTTTCAGTCTGTCAGTTCTGGAACAACTCCTGCCAGGCTTTCTTGCACTGTAAATCCTAGAGAAACTTGATTTAATTGGTCTATGTTGACAGCAAAAAAAGACGATAAATAATTCATGTCTGCAAACACAATTTCTTTGACCCAGGTTTGTTGCCAAATCTGACACAACAATACTGCAAATGGCTTTTGAAATTAATTTAGGGATGGCAGAATAGCTTAAGTGGCTGTGTATGTGGAAAAGGAAAGAGAGGCATAGAGAGAGAAAGAGAAAGACAGAGACAAAGAATGAGAAAAAAAAGACAAATAAGGCATTTTGTATCGCTAATCAATTTCAATTGTATTGTGTAGACACTGAAATCTTAGAAATGCAAAGTGCCAAAGCCTTAAAAAATCATGTGCAAAAATACAGAATCTTTCTTTCTATCTATCTATCTATCTATCTATCTATCTATCTATCTATCTATCTATCTATCTATCTATCTATCTATCTATCTATCTATCTATCTATCTATCTATCTATCTATCTATCTTAACATATGCCTATAATAATAATAAGAAGAAGAACAATAATAATAATATTGCCGATCACATGTACGTATGCATGTACATATATCAATATATGTGTATGTATATTAAATAAATGTGTAATATACTGTATATATATTTCAGTATATGGATATGTATTGATATATGCATACATAGATCCAGAGATACATTCAGGGATAGATACATAAATAGATAGATAGATATAAATTGGTATGAATTATAGAGATGGAGAGAGAGAGACAGGGAGAGGACATATGTCTGTACTATATGTCTTCAAATATACAAACCAAGGGAAAATTTAACTCCTGCCACCCTTTTAGAAATCACATAATTTAAAAAGAACAGTTTTTAATATTGGGGTACAGAGTATTCCACACCAATGCAAAGTTGAGCTGAAATGTTTAACCACAAGTGTTCATAATATCCAGTTAGTTATGCCTGTCAAATTATGCACCAACACAGAACATATCAAAGTACTGTTTTATCTGTGATGCTGTCTCCAGGATCTAAATACCTGCATCAAGCAAGACGAAAATTCTAAAAAAAAGATCCCTCCTGACCTACAGTACCTCTCATTCTTTCATGTACTGTGCCTATGGTCTTGTCTTTCTGTTTGTGTGTTATTCTTGCTGGCTGTTATGTGCAGACTTTCAAGCTGATTTTATTTTTTTAGGATTTTCAGTAATTTTTTTAGGGAAAATAACAGTTATTCGAGGTTGCCAGAAGGCTTTGAAAGGAAAAAATAAACCTGTCCTTGAGCAAAGAATGGTTTCAAAACCTTACACATGTGGACCCGCAATTACCAAAAATACCCTGTCTGGGAGGATGTGCATAAAATAAGGCAGGAGATATTCATTTAGCTCAATGATAGAGTTTGAACCTAATTAACCCACAATAATACTGTTAATATAACAAGGATTATTATGTCACATTGCTGTTATCACTTTGGGTGTCACTGAAAAATACCGCACCTAATTCCTGTGGAAAAGGTCACATATGCTATCTTCCACTCACGTGTGTTGATCTTCTGCAGAGAGATGTGTTTCTCAAGCTGTCGCCGCAATTTAACCTCAGCACCATATTTTCCTGTGGTGCCATTGTCTGCTAGGATGAAATGTGAGTGGAGGCTGTTTAGAACGGTCAACTTGCTCATAGGGTTGGACATTGTCTGGTATGGACGCACAACCTGGAAAAAACAAGACAAACTTTGTGAGACCAAGTGTATATGCTATGCCGACAGTGTGCCATAATCTATGAACCGAATAAATGCCCCAGCGGTTGTTGAGGTTTAAGTCTAGGTTTAAAAAAGAAAAAAGACTTAGTTATAGTAACATTTGAGTACGGATGAAGTCCAAAAAATATGAAAAAAAGGCAAGGTATTTGTACTACATGTATATGTATATTACTGTATTATCGTACATGTTTTGTTTTGCCGGGGCGAAATCGAATCCATACCACTCATCTGACTGTAGGCTTTGGTGTTAAAACTAACCAAGTGTGAGGCAACAGCACTTAATCATCTGATTTCAGCCACCAACATCAATTGCCTCACTTGACTAGTTTGCTCCAGCTTTGTGCTGCACACTCACATGACATTTAACTCTAACACAACATTGGTTCCTCAGACTTCAGTGAGCCGTTCATCCTTCCCAGAGGGGGTGTTTCTCACTTTAAAGAAAGGCTTACTCAGCACCTTGGTAATAAGCGGTTCAAAGGGATTTACAGGGTCCAGAATCCTGTTGACTGACTCTGGTATTTCCTCACATACTCTACATGCGCATAAAAAGCTCTAGATTTGGAGCAAAAATCTGGCGTGTAACGGTTTGAATATTGCTGTCTCCCCAAGATTCATAAAAGTATATAGATATGAAAAAAGATAAAGACTTACATCTTTGCCAACAAGGTCCTCCTGATTTTCCACAATGCCCCAAGGAGAAATTCCTATGGTGCAGATCTTTCCTCTCGATTTAGATGCATGGTCTTTCAGTGCATCGCCTACATGGCGAATCACCCCTGTTTTTGAAAAATACAAGTATTGCGATGAAGAACAGTAAAACAGATTAAAGATCATGTTACTTCTTTCATATCAAATGCAGTTGGAAAGATTTGACAGCAGTGTCGCTGTCTGTTACTCTCAGTCAGTTATTGGGAAACCAGTTATAGGCAAACATCAGACGGTATCATATGACCTCATACTGTTATAATTTTAAAGCTGTAACATCTCAAAGCATTACTGAAACTGAAGGGAAATCTACATGGAGAGAAAACTGATATATCTCACATTCCATAAATGAATAACTTTTTTTAATAATACCGTAAACAACCACTTTGACTGTCCATAGAGTTTTAGATGACTGTTAAAGATCACTGTTTAATAGCTCATAACTTCTGAAGAAATTTCCTCTTACACAAGTTCATGGGCATACAATTTGTTTAGATAGGAAGCTGAGCTAGAAAGCACATTCAATATCCAATTAAATATTATGACACAGACAAATACAGGATCTTTGTACATGCCCTGCATCTTATATTTCCAATCGCAAATTTATTTATTTTTTTTTCTTTATGACATGTACTTGACCTGTGTTGACCCCTCCAGTGAAGATCCAGGCTCCGGTTGTCATGGCAGCCTTGATGAGCCCTTTGCCAAAGACCTGCTTGAGTTTGGGCTGTAATTCAAAGTTTTGCAGTCCTCCATGGACTGAGATTAGCAGCTTGGGCAGATCCAGCTGCCACTCCTTGGTCATCAGGTGGAGCAGCAGGTCAGGCTTAGTGTCATAAGACACTCGCACATACTGCAAATCACAAGGCATGAGAGAGACCAGCACAGTAATAACCCTGCATATTTCTGCACTTTAACATAAGCATAAGAACAATAGTAGATATGCATACACACAGATACATTTTTGAAATAATAGCTTGTGAAATGAATCAGTGAAATAAATGATAGGTCCTTGTTTCAGCGCCTGAGTGCCAAGCTTTCATTTTTCATTCTATAAACACTTAGGACAAATGTTTTATATGATTCGAGAACTGCACACATTATAAATCTGTTCATCATTATCTTTTCCTGATAAAACACTCGACTTGACATGTGTATTGATGAATAATTTAATACTGAGAATAAAAAAGCACAATTTAGCCATAGTCATCCAAATTCTGTGACTGCTGATGTGTGATATAACAATGTGACAATGTGCTTGTGCAAAAACAGAACAAAGAGGGATATTTTTCATTAAATTTTAAGTTAGGATTCTGGTCATTATTATTTGTTCAAGTCAAAAATCTAAGGATCCCCCAAATCATTACCAGACAATTGATCTCAAACTGAATACACTTGTGGATGTGAAGGGCAATTTGCCCGTATATTCTGCCATTTTTACACAAAACAGAAAACAATTATTTTCCAGTAAATTCAAGTCTGTTACTGCTAACTAATCCATCCAAATTGTTCAAAGGGTAGTCTATAATGTAGTACAGTTTCTCCTGGAGAATGACAATACAGATGTGTTAATGGATTCACCATGGCTTTGTTGGAGTGTCCCCCTCCCTGGAACTCAATGGTGCCAAAGGCATCAGTAGGGCTGAGCTGTGTGTGTTTGCTGATTGACCACTTCTCAGATAGGCTGTCATTCTTGGACAACTGCTCTGCTTTATCATTCTGAGTGGATGAGATGCCTGGGGGGAGACCAACGTGTTGACCTATCAGACGACCACAACAGCACCTGGATGAGAGGAGAATGTAAGTTTGTCAAATTACATGGTAGCCGAGACTGAAATGAAGCTAGAACTTAAAGCAATAAGAAGTAGAAGAATGTGAGTGTGTATGTGTGTGTCTATCACACACACATGCATGCGTGGGTGCCTGCATGTATGTGTGTGTGATGTGTATTTTAGCATCTGGTTAAGTGCAAGAACATCAGAGCTACCATAGTCCTTTGCCTGACAGTAAGGTGAAGAAGGCTGAGGTAACAACCTGTCACTTGATTGTGAAAAATGAAAAGATATTTTGTAATTGTAGAAACCCTGCACACTTTTATTAGTCCTTTCTCCTTTTGTCTTCTGCTCTTATATCCCACGTACTTACAAGAAAATACATGAGTTGGCATACTTAGAGTAATGCAGTACTCCTGAAGAAGCACGAAAGATATACAGCTCAGCGTTTCATTCTCCAAAAAGTAATGGGGTCTTAAGCCAAAAGGGAAGACAAGTGCATGTGATTCTTATTTAATTGACATGTTTTTATCATGTTCTTGCGATTGCCTTTTGTAACACAAGTATTTTTTACTAAAAGAAGAAAGCTGATTTGATTGTCAGGATCTTTGAATTACACAACAAGAGGGGAACTCAATGACGTCTTTTATCGAAGTATTCTTATTGTTATTATTTTTGGCTACCAACTGTGATGAAGGATTATACATATTAACTTTCACTGTCACACTATACTCAAATAATTTATGTGCTTTTACATACTGACCAAATCCGGCAAAGTTTCTGTGTCATTATTTTTGCTTATTACATGCTCATTATATACAGGGGTATCCCTGCCTAGATTCACACTCTAGTGAATAGATTGATGATGGATGCTCCCAGGATAAAAACACCATCATACATTTGAATAAACTAAATTAATATGCTCATTTATCTTCATGCAAAAGCTGCCTTTGGCATACACAGTGGTGCATTTACAGTGTAAGTACAGAGTTCATGTGGATAACACAAATTGTACTTGTTTATATATAGTAGTTTCTCCATTGATATTTGCCCATATTCACACACTGGCAGCAGAATACTGACATGCAAGGACACTTCAAACAGTAGAAGGGGGAATCAAATCAGCAGCAAAATTCCAAAAACAGACATGCAAATCACAAGCCAATGGATTATACCAGCAAAATGAAATAGATAAATAGCTAAATGAATAAACAAATAAGTCAATGACAATGTCAAAACAAACGCTTGAAAACACATCTGCCAAAATCACAAACATCATTTTACAAAACAGATGATTTCACACCAGCAAACACCATGTGCACACAGTGCAGATTATGCAGAGGATTTTATCTGCCTCCTAAAAGTTGCAGCTAACTCTGCTGAAGATGCCATTCAGATCAACAATTTATACATTTAGCTAAAAAACAAACAAATCGGCCATGACATTGATGCAGGAGAGATTAGAAACAACCAATGAGTTCAAAATTTAACCAAAGATTTGAGGGCGATGATACACACAAGGACTTATTATTGATTGAAAACACGGTTCAATGTTTAATCGAAACAGCCCCCTTGTTGATGAAGACTCAACATACAGTTTTTAGAATTGTAGAAATATCTTTCTGGCTGATCGATCGCTATATATCTCAAAATTCTCTGGGATTTATCAACAAGATTATGTCCTTCCTGGTTCTGCCAGCTGAGTAAATAAAAGTGTGTTCCCATCTTTTCTACTTTCATCTCCTTTTCAAGAGTCTCAGGTTACAAAGTGGAATGGGCATCATCTCAGGCAGCGATCCTAATAGCACAGTCGACACAGCCACCTTCAGAGGATAGACCAGGTCACGGAGTATATCAAGTTCAGTGTGCAATCCAATCTATCACACTCCAATAAAGCGAATCCAGAGCTCTTGAGAGAGAAATCCCAACTAGTAAATGTAGAAGGAAGAGGATTTTTTTTTCCCGCTCTCTCAGAATCTTTTTATGGTGACAACAGGTCCAAAGTTCAGTAACATTTGATGTCAATCATGGACGTGGGACCTCTAGTTAACTCAGCCAAACTGGATATCTGTTTGGAAAGACTTTTGCAACAGTGGAAAATGTAAAACGTGTGAACAGCAGTCCTTCAGATGTAACCCGAGTTAAATGAAAATTGGTCAACAACATCTCTACCCCAGGTCCAAAAAAGGGAGATAATCAATAGACGTGATAAGCCTACACAAGAAATTCAGTATGTGCAAAGTTGTTTGTAGACAACCATGGCAGAGGCTATGCATCATTTGGTTCAGTATTACACTGTACAAGTCAAAACCTATTCAACAAGAATAACTGCAGAAAAACAAGTTTACACGGTTTTTCAATATTTTCTTCATTTCATGTACCAATTGTTCATGCAACCATGACTTTCAAGCCTACACCATGTGTTATTCTCTTGGTTATTCATTCGAAGGATTTTGATATAATTAACATTAAGTCTATGGACCTGTGTTGTACACTATAGGAACAAGCATGTGTTTAAGTGTGTTTATGTGAGCTAGACAGAGAACTTTCAACATGTGTTGTTCAGTCAAGGGGTTGTGACAAATTAGATGTATCCAAATTGCACAGACTTGCCTCATGTGTTGCAAAGACATTATGGGTTTTTCAAAGTGAAACAACATATATCTGAAACAGCTGGGAACAGTACTTTGCAGATTCAGAATTCCTTTATAAGATTTGCATTATCACTTACCTATGGGGGTCTTTGGCGCTCACTATGATATGAACACATTCTCTTTTGCTGAATGCTCTTTCTATCCACGATTTCTGTGCCTGTCGAAAAGAAAAGTATTCAGTCAGTGACTTCGCGGAAAAGCTAAGACAAGCCGAAGCAGAGAAAAAATCATAAGTAACTCTTGTTTGACGAAAGTTCACAAATACGGAACATATTTTTTTTACTTCTACTACTTGGTACAACAAATATTGAAATCCAAAACACTATAGACCTGATTTAAGAATAATTTTGAATATGGCACACAGAACATGTCGTCCCTCACATACATGTTGAAAATAGACATGCTCAGAGGCAGTTAATCATTTCAGAATTGCGATACTTACATTATCATATGCAGCAAGTTGAGTAGGTGTGTGGATGCTGTATGCTGGCGTAATTTAATACTCTTGGTGTGCACTTGGTGTACATTTCTATCTGTGTGATATGTGTCTTTTTGTATTCCGAACACAGAAAATTTTTAGGCCTCAGAAATATGTTGCCAATGGTCTGGTGCATGAGTAATTTAGGGCTTTCATGTCAACAGTATGTCTGAGTGACAGAGAGACTAATAGAGGGCATTTATACAGTGACATGCATAAGCATACTGTAGAGCCACGATTTTTGCCTTAAGCACAAGAACCATTGTAAAATACTTATCAATTTTTAGTTAGTGTAAGTTCAGGTCTGAAAAACCATCTTAGAAATGAATTTAAAAAATAACTTATTGCTGACTGTGAAGACTTAAAAGCACTGCTCAGAGATTCTGCAAAATTTACACAGCGCATACTATATTTATTGCTAGTTAATAATTCATACGCTAACTTCCTGGATTGACATCACACTTCCGGCAAACTGAAATACATTTGTATAGGATTTTGTGTCAACAGAGCACATCACCAGAGATGGAGAATAAGACAGAATGTCCAGACACAAGACAGTCATACAGACCAGACTCACAAACCCAAAGCAGAGCACATACAGGCCTGAAAACAAAAGGACAGAGCTTTTTTTCCTGCTGTTCATGCTGGGAGAACTGCCCTGGCTTGTCTCCCAGCCAGCAGAGCTGAGACCTGCTTGTATAGGGCTTTCCCCACCGCCACAACTACAACAACACACGCCCCATCCGCCTGACTGGCCCTGTCACACCACGGCACGCCAAAACCCACCGCAACTAGCCACAAAGAGGCTTGGCCTGTTCACAGGCACACTTACCCTAACACCAGACTTCCCACGATTAAGCATTACTCTGGGGGGCTGGGGGGCTGCGTTTAGAGATCACCCTGGCCACGATGACTCAGCGGGCCACCACAACGCCCCCAGCCCCATTCTTTCTATACGCTGAACCTGTGTATCCATCCGCCTGCTCATCCTAGTACAAACTAGATCTGTTCTGTTGATTGGAGTAGGGAATTTCGGAATTGATTAGACTTCGCAAAACAAATTCATATATCACAGCAAGTTAAACACACGCTAAAATGCTAAAAGGCTACAAAATGCAGAAGGGGTTGAACTCCCCATAGCTCATCCCAAGAGTGGCCCACACGAGGATAGCTTCTCTTCCCTTTCTAACCCAACTTCTTCTGTTCCCCTTCCATTTTACTGGTTGCCATTGTGTTTCCATTGAAATGGAAAACAAGTCTGTGTCTGTGTCATACAGTTGCATCTCTTTGCATCACGCTGCCTCTTACAAGTCCTTGTGTTGCTTATGAGAGTTGACATCTCATGATGAGATGGCATGTTGCCTGCGCTCCATTGTGTAATTAAGATTTATCACTTGTTAAGAGAAACTGTCGCTTACTCAAAAACACAAAACATTGGGCAAAGTATTGGATTGAATCTTGTGTGTGCAAGTGTGTATGTGTGTGTGTGTTTCTGTGTGTGCGTGTGTGTGTTTGTGGGAGCTCCCTGTTTTAATGTCGTAAAACTCATGTGATAAAACATGTGTTACCTTTCACTGTATACAATAAGCCTTAATGAGATTTTTTTGTAAAATGAAAACATTAAATACAAGTAGTTACTTTAAATGCCTTGCATGTGACTTTTTCCAATCGAAGGAATCTTTCACCATTATTCTTACTGTGTATACATATTCATCCACTTCAACTGAAATGAAATACAGTCAGCTGAGAAATAAGAGCTAAAACAAGCAGCCATGTAACTAAGAGGGAAAAGGGTATCAATATGTATTGTATTGATATATTTTATGTATACTATGATGATTATCATTAATCCAAGGATGACACAGGTCTAAAACGGACAGATTTCTGGAGCTGTGATCATCTATGTAGCAACCAGGTTGAACCAAAAATGAGACAATTAAGAGGAACGATTAATACAAGAGGTACAATCCTATAAGAACATGCCAAAGGTATAGAGTGAAGACCATGCTGATCAATCAACAAGCAGATCGATGCATATTTTTATACAAATTTCTCCAATGGGGATCAATAAAGTACTATCTTATCTTATTTTTACCCATGTTATCTCACATGACACAAACGAGTAATCCCAACCAAGAAAATGAAAAATAAATTTACAAAAAGATGGGTTCTTTTTCAGAGTAAGAAAAAATGCAATTGTTTATGCCCAAACAAATATAATATGAGTTGAAATTGCAAACTGATCTCAAATATATCTTACACTGTATATGAACAAAAGCTGGCTTAACTTTGAAAGATAATAACTTACCTCATTTTCAAGAAAAGCTGCTTTGTGGGATTCCCTTCATTAGTAAGGTTGTCAGTAAAGTTTTGTTGCATACTGCTAAATCACATCTATTAATAACGTAGAAGAACTGGTTAGAACGAGCAAGATAAGGCTGTCTCTCAGTCCACAGTCAACTCTGGTACAGTTGCCACTGATGGAATTGGTGTTTGTGTGTGTGTGTGTGTGTGTGTGTGTGTGTGTGTGTGTGTGTGTGTGTGTGTGTGTGTGTGTGTGTGTGTGTGTGTGTATGTGTGTGTGTGTGTGAGTGTATGTCTGTGTGTGTGTGTGTGCCTATCTGTCTGTCTGTTCATGGCACTGACGGTGCACATTGAGCCAACCCTAAACCACTTGGAAACTATTAAGTCTCCTCCCCATCCCAACCTCAAATTATAACAACTCGATGCAATTTCTGTAATGTCCTTTACTATATGAACATGCATGTGTGTGTGAAAGAAAGAAGGAGTTATCGGGTTTGTTATTTGTCATGTGTTTCAGCAACATTTCTACCGAAGATCAAAACAAGGGGGTGTTTGAGCGACAAGGGACCCCGTTACCTTAAGCAGAAGTCATTTGTCTGTCTCAATGACTCTCTCAAACTTACTGACACACAGACAAACAAAGACACACGTAAACACAAATGTCTGTGTGTGCAAAAACATGAAAGTCTTGTAAGTCTTGTTAATAAAACCGACCAGGTTTAATTAGCCACATCAACAGGAGATTTCAATATTTAAGACTACAATCGGAACTTGATCAAGTTTTCAGTACACAGTCAAACAGAGAAACAGAGTACTTCTTAACGTATAACCCCATAGGCATGTCCTGGGGTGTACATGAATTACATTAGAACAGACAAAAATGTTTTTTTTTTCCCAAAGAGTTGCAAATAATTCAAATGTTTTCAGTGTAGTTAAAAACTCACACACAAAAAAATGTGTGTCCTCGTATATCTTATTCACTGCAATGATAGTTGCGATAATGCAGGTTAAGTTTTCATTCAATGCACACTTGAGTAACAGAGAGTGAGTGGGTAAAGGGTAGTGAATGAAAGATAGTGAGGGAGAGGGTAATGAAGGTCTTCCTAATGACACCTGCACATTTTCCAGTGGGTGTAAAAAAACACTGCCTTTGCTATTGCTTTTGTTGCTTCGGTCACTCCCCTCCCAAATTAATGATAACTAATCTCTAAATTATGATGTTAATTAATCAGAAGTATCTTTAAGCACCATTAAAAGTCTACGTAAATTATTACAATGTGAAAGATCATGACTGGAATTCTTAAGATTGTAATCCGTAGGGTCATTTAGCGTTATTATAGCACATACATTAATATGGAGTAAAGATGTGGGTTGTGGGAAAATGTTAGGCTGTCACATCAAATGTATCGAATAAATGTCAAAAGCGGTTAATTCAAAATGTTGTTTGGCTACAGACCGATATTGGTAATAAGAAAGGTGAAAGACTGTTTTATCAAGTTCACCTTTCTATCTTTTTTAACTACTTAAGTTTAATTAAGATCTGCTATTGAAACCAGTTCTGGCGGTATCAAACTATACTTACAAGTCTGATATTAAGAAACCGACAACATATTGTGTTATCAAATATTCCAACATTTGATACAGTGTCAAAAGAGCGCAGGATTAACTCTGTTTGGTTTTGCTTGATTTTGAACAAAAGAGCCATCAATTGATGTGATTTTGCACATCATTCATTTTTTCATAAAACATACACCAAATGACATTTTATACCCTCAATTACTATTGAAGCAGTAATTGCTCTTTATTATTATTTCTGTCAATTTCTTACAAATGTTTATGTGGGTGGATATCTGAAAGAATGAATGTTGTTTACACATTAAGAATGTGTTTTGCTCTGGGAAATGAAGGACTGAATGAGCTTATAATAGCCTAAATCGGCTTCTTCCATTTAAAATTTCCATTTAAAGGATGAGATGAGCAGCTGAAGATAGGTCATTTGGCACACTCCCTTCCTTCAATCTAGTCCATTGGACATGATCTAAATGCATTTATGCAATGATGATTTACTAGATGGAGATTAGCATGTGTGAGTAAAATGATGAAAACTGTGAAAGAGTAAATTTGGAAGGTTTCAGTAAAGGCATGACAATAATGCAGAACAGACATTTAAAAAAAACAAAAAAAAAACTAAAAAGAGTGGCATTACTACTGAATTTCCCAAAAGTCAAACTTTTTACATTGTCAACAAGTATAAGTTATGAATGTTCAGATTATTATGATTGCACGTTCAGTCCTACATTTCTCAGAGACTTCTGAATATCTCAATAATTGTTTGTTGATTTGCAGAACAAGATCTCTCGAGCTAAAGTCACTTGATTTCACACAGCAGATCAATGAATTAAATGAAAATGATCCAATGGAAGTACAAGCATTATCACAAAAGCACTGACACAATAGTTGGCAGTTGAAAGTCAAACTTTCTTCACACAGCTATTTTACATTTATTTTACTAATTCTCAGTGTTGCCGTTGTTGTTAATTTTTTTCTACAATGTTCAGCATTCTTGGCTTCCAACATAGATCCAAAATTTGCTTTTCATGTGATGCTGCATGTAGCAGGATAAATAGTTTTCAAGTATAAACTGAAGTTAAACTGAGTTGACGAATGGAACACTCTTCTGTTTCTTTTTGCCAATGTGGATAGGCACACCTCTGGTCACTTAAAGCGTTCCTTTTAACCTATTAGGCCAGGAGGATTTTTGCTCAAGTCTTTTCTCGGCTGCTTAAACTGGAGGAAAGCTGCTAAAGTGGCACAACAAAATGCAACCCAGAGCCTGGATTTGATTCGGCTGACTGGAGGAGACAGACAAAATGTCAAGCCCACAAGACACCATGAGCAAACGTAACCAACCAATCCTACCTCGCCATCGAGAGCCAAGTATAAAAGTTGTAAACATCAGTTTTTGGCTGGGAACAGATCAGATTGTGAATTTCACAGAACAGCAGAAAGAATCGCGAACACCATATTTAGAGTGGAAACGGATTTCCTCTGAGCTAATTGCTCACAATTTCATCATACTCAGTATGTCAACCAAACAGCACCATGTGACAGCTCAATAAGAAAAATAGAATTACATCATTATCTGTCCCATTAACCAAGTTTATAATATCAAATGGCAACTGTCTGAATCTGAATATACTGATTTCAACCTCAGCTTTGTTAGTGGTTGAATCTGTTATCTCAATTCATTCACAACACTGACAGCTGAATCTGTAAGTAATCAGTGTCTGACCCTTTGGATCACTGCCCTTGAGAAGACCTCGAGTTAAACAACATGAAATGGGTTTCTTTTACCCTAATGGAAGATTTCACAGCTGGATATTTTTTCTAGATTGGTACAAAGGTTTATAGAATGACTTCTATGCAATTTATAGATTTCATTGTGGATAAGTCATATATAAAACAAATTGTAAACCAGTATGTCTGATTCATTCATTGCTGTACACATACAGTGTGTGATTTATATTAAGAGGAATCTTAGCTAACACCGAAGACATAAATCAGTCATCTCAACATTCATTGAAAGCTCTCTGTAACAAAAGATTTAAGTGCACCTCAGTAACTGGAGGCAAGTGTCTAACATGCAAATGGAAATCAATGTGTGATTTATCCCATGGGTCGGAGCTGTCATGAATAATATGAAGAAATTACTTGAGAGCGGAAAGCAAATATGTGAGTGGTATAGGTAAAGGAAAATAAAACGAGGATCAGAAAAAATAATAAATGTACACACAATGGATGGAGACACAAAGTCTTAGATTTATCAGTTGTCTATGAAAATCTTATGTTCCAGCATTGGACATTCAATTACCCTTTGTCCCTCTTACAGCAAGAAAATGTTGGTATATAAAACATATTTATTTCAGTGTGAATTTTTATATGATTAGAAAAAAAAATACTGCAATGTATGTTTTAAAATTTTCCTCATCCCATTCCTGAAAGAAGAAAGGGGAAACTATCACATTTAACACTACTGATTGTTTATTTGACATCCCGTTATTTTCCTTCGTGTATTATGAAGCATATAACATAAAAAAACAAAATGTGTGAAAAAGATAATTCTTCTGTCATGTTTGACAGCGTTCATCATGGTTCTTATTTGAGTACACTTGCACATGTGCTGATGTATTGAATCTGAGTGTAATGAGAGAACGCTTGCTGTTTTAGCTGCCGTCATTTCCAATCCATCTCCTGAGGCTAGAATAAGCAGCTCTCTTTCCCACAGGCTTGTGTTAAGCCTAGCTGAGCATCTGGCCATGCGGAGTCTAATCAACATTGGCATTGCCATTCTGTTTGTTACAGAGGGAGGGGGCTCTCTCGGCTATGGTTATTGGGGGTTCTCTTATCAGCATGAGGGGGAAGAGGGAGGTCTAAGGGATTAGGTGGAGAGAAGAAGAAGGTAGAGGTAGATGATGTGAGAGATGAAAGGTGAGGCAGCATGAGTAGAAAAGGCTGGGTTGATGTTGAAAAAGGAAAAAGTACCAGGAAAGAGAAGGGAAGAAGTTGGTGCGACAACAAATATATTGTAGAAATGAGTCAGTGTGAAAGAAGAGCAAGTCAGAATAGTTTGTTTGAAAAAGGGAGGGCTCAATTTTTTCACCCAGTTACAATCACCAAAGTTGTTTCATTGTCATTTAATAATCCAAGCAATTGCAGTGATCTTATCTCTTGCCATGTTTCCTGAATTCTAAAGGCACCTGTTTCTCTGTGTTTGTTTTGTTCTTGGCTGCCTAAGTGGAAAATGAGATGGAATTTTGGCAAATGTCTGCTGGGGTGCTATCACTTGCACGACTCTTTTTATGGAAAAATCAAAACAACAACAACAAAAAACAACTACATACTGTATATTTCAAAATGTGTAAAATATGAAGCATTTGCTCAGTCTTGTTGACAAATACAGGTACATTGCTATTATGAGGGTGTGAAGTGCAGAGAGACACACACACAAACACAAACACACACACAACCACACACACACACACACACACACACACACACACACACACACACACACACACACACACACACACACACACAACCATTTTACTTAACAGTACATTTCTTCATTCACATCAAATTGAAATGAAAATCCAGACACATTTATTAAGAAGGACATTTTACATTAATAGATTGAGATCATATGGAAGAAACAGCTAGTGAGCCAAAGCTGGCTACTGGCACTGATTGAGTTTGTGCTGGAGAGTAAACACCAAAAAATATCCAGAGGGAGAAGAAAAGACACAGATCATTTTTGTGCGTCAAGATGTGAAGAAAAGTCAGACACCTAACATCAGAAGAAAAGAGAGACAAGCCAGGAATGAATGATAAGAAACATAATGAGTTAAAGTGAAAAATGAGAGACAAATGTGTCAGTGAATTGTTGCTGATGTCTTTTTTTTTTTTTAATCCAGATGTTTATTAAACAGGGGAATATGCATTAAACCTTATCTCATATAAGATACAAAACAGGTGTCATGCATATTGATTGTTAGCCAAGGCTTATTTGCAACCCGTTACTGGGTATGCTTTTACAAGTAAAACAAAAATTTAAAAGCTTATTTAAAAATGTACAATAAATTTAAAATACAAAGCATTTAAAAAGCCAAAAATGGAAGAACACAAAAAGATAAAGGCAAGAGGCAAAAATAGAGTGTAAGAGCCAGTGTTCACAAGCTTGTTTCAGTTTGAGTCATTGTTGCCTTGAGTTCTTTCAATGTTTTGATTTCAGGTGGAAAATTGGGAAAAGTGGTACAGCGTTTGATACCCATTGGAGAATGTGAGGATGTTTTTTGCATTACACTATTCTACAATTACTGCTTGTTGCCCCCCTAGTTCTAATTCTGCCACTTTGTTTGTTTATCAGATGAAGCAGAATTTCTGGACAGATATTATTCACACACTTGAAAACAGGAATTACATATAACAAGCCTACAAAGCCGTAAATGAGCTATAGATTTTATTTCTTAATAATTTGATAGTTGAGTCATCTGAGAGGTTTTTGATCCCTTTAATTTAGTACCTGTTTATATCATGATTAAATGGGTGTAGGCATTGTTTAATTAGCTTAGCCCCACACACGTATACAGTATGATAAATGGGAAATTATCATGGCATGCATGTACTGTTGTACTGCCTTGAAGAGTAAATATGGTCCATTCAGCAAAAGCAGTTTAAATTAGTTTAGACGGTTTTACACAGCTTCTTCACATGGCAGTCAAACTTGAATTGAGAATCTAAAATGACATCAAACATTTCAACCAGATCAATCTTTATTTTTTCAATCTTTAATCCAGTCTTTTCATTGGCTTTTGTCCAAATTAAAAAGCAAATCAACATTGTCTTCTTATAATTCAAAGTCAAATGATTATTTTGAAGCAACTGTGATAAGAACTCCTTTCAACGGTAGGCTATATCCGGTAGTCTATATCTAAGGAGATTTGGCAGACATACTACATATAATTGTGTCGTCCACAAACATTTGGCATTGCCTTTTTGCAGCTGCTGGGCAAATCATTGACATACAAAGTAAAAAGTAAGGGGTCTAAAATTGAATTGTTTGGGATTCCCACTTGAAAAGCATGGACAGTGGTCAGGAATTAAGTCTAAGAGTATTGTAACCACCATAATTCCTTAATTTAATAACTGTGAGTTTCTGTGAGATAACATTTTGCTAACTGTTGAATACCATGCTTTGAATCCAAATTGCTTGCGGTACAGTAGATGGTTGCTGTCTAGGTAATCAATATGTTTTTTGACTGTCTTCTCCAGAGCTTTTAAGATCATTGGTAAGATGGTTATTGGTCTATAATTGGAGACCATGTCAGGTACTCCATATTGGTGGATGAGAGTTATAATTGCCTTTTTCCAAGGTTTTGGAAAAGCATCTTTGTTGAGTTAGACACATAATTCACAGGTTCTTAGGATGCCTTATTTGTATTAGAAATGTACTGGTTTTGTTTTGATTCATCTCTTTAACATGAAAAAACAATGAGATCTCTCTCTGTATGTCTCCAAAATTAAGTGATTGGAAATTTGCTGGTAGATCCTCAACTAATTTGATGAAAAATGCGTTACATTTGTTTTTAATTTTAGACATTATCATTACAAACTATCCAGTTTATGTTCAGACTACCTTATTTCAGAACCCTTTGAAAATAGGTGTGTCTGCATGCGTTTTTGTTATATTAAGCGTTTCAGAATAAATCTCTCTTCTTCATAAATTGGTGGACAGCTTTATTCAACCACAGTGAAACCCTGTGACCTCTTGGGTGTTTCAATGGCTGAATCTATGTCCACATCAAATCTGTAAATGTTTTCATCATTGTAGCAGAGCAGATTTACCAAATTAATTAATTATAGTTATTATCGTTAATATTTTGTAATTCAATTTCTAATTTTGATATTTGTTCTCAGAGGCACCTTCTGTTATCTTTTGTCTAACCTGGAATGCTTCTGGCAATGTGTATACAAGATTTACTGATTGTCTCTTTCGCTGCATATTGTCTTCCCATTATCAGGTGATGGCCTGAGAGAGATAGTTCTGACATTATTTGTGAACCTGCAATAGTGTAAAATCACAGTTGAGTTGTTCAGGATCAGTCAGCAACTTCAAAATGAGCATGTCTGCCGGTTCCCTCCCACTAGTGGAGACACGTGGCACAGGCACTCCCCCCAGGCTGCCCCCAGAAAAACCCCAGACGCCCACCTCCCTATCCTACAGACCAGATTCACCTGCATCCCAGGCAGTAGTGATTCGATTTAGAACAGTGTATTCACTGGCTCCGTTCCTCCAGTGCAGCGGTGCCAAACTGAACCACTGTACACGGGCTGAGTTGTATGTCTCCACTTAATAGCAGAGATACAGAGCACTGAACATGCCATTTGCTTGTCTTGGTTATTTGTTTGCCACATTTTCTACTGTAGTATTATTTCCGCCAGTAGACAGAATAATAACTAAATATCAGTGTCAAAATAAGTCAATCTTGATGTGGCATGGCATGGTGCCACACAAAGAAGAAAAAAAAACTAAATATGCTAAAGAGTAGTAGCTGTGACATAAGAGGCTCAATCCCCTTGCAGACTTTGAAGCATAGAATTACATGTATAATTGAGTTACTTCCTCCAGACTCTGATTTGTGGATTGTTTCTTTAAAATAGTCCCAACATAGGGATCACTTTAGAGCAGTTGATGATTCAGAGAAACATATATTTCACTAGTCTTCTTCTTGCTTTAAACTTCCCCATGACCTCAAGAACAGTTAAACCAGTTCGATGACAATACAATATGGACTCTGCATGTTACGCCCATTATGATCAAATGTCACATGTAGCAGTAACAGATGTCGCACACCATTGTGCTGCAGTGGTCAAGAGGGAGAGAGTCATACCCCCCCCCCAACAGAAATTAAATTTAAATATGAAGGAGACTAGGAATTGTCTGGCAATCTATAGTCATATATTTCACACAGGTCAAAAAATTACATGAAAAGGCTGAATCTTTGCAGAACTGTTATCTATTTTGACATGAGTATGGTTTTAAGCTAAATCTCATGACGGAAATAATGAGACTGGAATGCATGAAAGCACTTCAAAGAAAAATTCTGAAATAAATTGAGGATGTATTACTTCAATCTCGATAGCAATGCATCGCATCATACCAAAGAGATGCACATTATGCACACCACTAATTACCCTCTCTGTTCCACATGACATTTTGAACACACAAGTAAAACCACATCTTGATTTTTTTTTTTACCAAAATTGATATTATATTCACTGTTACAATTGTGAACTAGAAATGAATACCTTAGATAATTTTTAATCGGTGTTAAAATGAACAAAATCACAATGATTTTTAAACCTCTTATCAAGATTTACACCTACATGACAAAATGTCTCAGAATACATTATATTGACATGAAAAGACAAACAGGTATACAGACAGACACAAACACGCACAAAGAAAACACATACACAAGAACACAACCTTTATCCACCTCTTTTTCCAGCCTGTCTCCCTGTTGTTTCCAGCACAGCGGGAACAGCTGACAAGTTTCCTCTACTGGCATGGCATCAGGATTATTTCACAAATGTAAAGAAAAACACATCTACTAAAAACAACAGCATATTCAGACCATCCTTTTATACAAACACTCATTCACTGGCAAATCCATCACAGATTATTAGTGTTCTAATGAATAGATCTCTTTCGTCTAACTCTCTGGAATCTTTTTTTTTTCTCAATCCATATGCATGTTTGATCGATGAGTAAACTGAATCTGACTCCTACAATTGAGACTGACAGAGAGACTGAAGAAAATAGATTGGTAGACAGAAGAAGAAGTGGGTAGAGGATGGAAGTCACACTGCCTATGTCAGTACTACTGCCAGAGAGAAGGGATATCTTATGGATATGTTGGGTGAAGGAACTATTTTCCTCCATTTCACCACTTTCCATTAACCACCCCCCCTCACTCAACTTCATATTTGGTACATGCTCAGCACTTTCAGTGACATCACTGAATTGTTTGAATTGTTCTCCTTCACTATGACATCTATTGTGTCCAGGGTGTGGGTCACTCTCTCACCACCAGATGCCTCCAGTTTGTTACCTGCTTCATTCAATTATCATTTTATGCCAAGCTTGTGTAGTCTTGCTGTCTAAGTATACATTTTCTCCACCTTTTGTGCTTGCACCTGTTATTGGCTGACAAAAGATGTATTGTTGCATTGCATATAATGAAGAACTACTTTTGATAGTATACTAATTACAACAATGAATCATGAAAATAAGTATGTCTCATCCATGTTCCAATTGATTAAAACGGAAGTGAACACCTGCATCAGCCGCATGTCCTCCTTAATGCCAATTGCATTTCAGCCCTGACTGAGCTTTTTGCCTGTCCCATGATTTTTGACTTATATCTGATCCTTGTCTGAATTATTTGCTTCACTGCCAACTATTCAGCTATTCATCGCCCGCAAGTGAGTTAATACTTTGGCTTTGCATTTAGCCTCTTCTCCGTTGTAATCCCTGCCCTTGACTCTGTTCCCTGATCTAAGACTGTGATAGTTTCCCAATTGGCTGCCCAACTTGCCAAAACTGACACAGATCCTAAAAGGCCAGGATGGTGTTTCCATGGATACAGAAAACTGGGGGGGGGGGGCACCCTTCATGCTTCCTGTGCCCCCCACCCCTTCCTATCATCCCCCAGGTATAGCTTGAGTGAACTGGAGTGGTAATCTCTGGAGCCTGCCTACATGCGTCAGTGCTCTGTGTGTCACCAGACACATACATACAACCAAAAAGACACAAACGTGCACTCAAAATGATATAACGAAAGATAATTACATATTTATCATGCAATATTTCTGTAAAGGCTTTATGGGAATGTATAGATATTATAGAATTCTCTAAATGTTAATGAAACGAGGGCGGGGAATTTGACAAAAGCCAGGATTTCTATGTTTATCTTCTTTTCCGTCCATCGAACACAATTTTAAATGTCAGGTGATATTTGACAAGCCTGGGAGGGACAGCACCCTTTAGTTTACCAGCATTAGTGAAATGACAGTGATTTAGCAGGCAATGAAATGAAAGGTTAAACATTCAACTCACATGCAATACCACAAAATGACTGATATGAGTGATGGACAGATGATTAATCTTTTATTTATTTGCTCAATGGGTGTTTGAATCCTTAATGGAAACATACCTTTAAATATGCCATCATCATTTAAAGGTGAGAATTACATTGAATAATGGCAGAAAACAATTATAGCTTTCCTTTTAAGTCTTCTCTTCAGTATACACACTATGAGTGCATATAATATTTCTTATTACTTTATGAGTGATTCAGAGTTTATTTGATTCTATTTTGGAACATTAATAAAAGTCAATTAAGGCTGAATCATGTCCATTCTAAAAGTTAATAATATGAAAAGTGTTCTGTAATAAATATGAAAAAGTATGCGTATACTATTTAGTAATTTATGTAATTAATTATTTCTTCATTCATTTCAATGTTGACATGGCATTTCTGAGACGTGCTCTTTTCAAGGGATGTGGCGCTTTATTATCTGCAAGCTGATTAGGCTGTTTGGCAAGTAATAGTGCTGTCACAGGTGGGGCCAGATAAGATAAAGAAGGGCTTCTTCGCTGCTTTGTTAACTGCAATTCAAACGTGCATTTTGCAAGAACTTGAGAAAAGCAACAAAAGAAAAACATGTGGAAAAACACTAGATTTCATTGGATATTATCACAAGTGCTACCTAATTTGACATGTGTTGGCCCTCAACAGTTACACCACATTTGATTAATGGACATTTCATCCCTTTACAGATTAAGGGGTAAGCAAAAGATCTGCATGTCCTGTTACACAGTCTGCAGCCAGAGATTCATCTGTGTGAAAAAGATCTATCTTATCTGTGTTTGCTCTGAGTGAGTAATGCATCTGTGGTTAAAACGACTTCAAAAGAAAAGCTCTTTCCTGAGACCTGAGCCTTAATCCTTTTGTGCATGTTCCACAGTCTCTGTCACTGTAAGAGAACATTACCCCTCATCTGATCCCAGATCTGATTTTTCTGTAATCAGACGCAATTAAATTGTTGGTTCTTTTGCAATGTAATATTACAATACAGATTTAGACAGTCTAGTAAATTGACACTGTCCTTACTGAAACATCTGGAAACAAATGCTCATTTGATAGCTCATTATGATAAAGATAAATATGAGATGCAATGAAAAAAACACTTAAGGCTCCAACAGCAATCATTATTCATGCACTCTGCTTGTGTGCCACCTCGCAGCACTATGAGTGTCTTTAGGAAGACTCCTACTGACAGAAAATTGACATCAACTACACATAATGGGAGACGAGAAAACTAATTTTGCCACCCACCAGCAATGACTACGTAAGAACATTGTTTTAAAACTTCAATCGAGTCTAACTTGCAAAACACACACACGCAAAATGCACCTTTTTTTAACACCTTTGTTCTCTCATTCTGTCCTGTAAATTCTCAATTACAACCTCACTGAGGGATATTCAGTGTGCTTCATGGCAGCTCCACAAAGGAAGCATTTTTGATTATTTGCCAGCAAGTGGGTTGATAAAACAACTTTCAGGATATAGAAAAGATGTGGTCTCTCCTTTATCTGCACAAGAGAGCAGACTGTCATGTATATTTCACAGAGCTCAAAAGTCAGTACTGTCTGCCATTTTTGCTTCTTTGGTGATTCTTATTGGCACAGGGAAACAATTGTTGCTGTTCACCCTGCAGGTATCAGAGTAAACACACAGCTGGTTAAAGTGAGCCAGCATAAAAAGGTCTTTCAAAATTAATCCAAAAATCATCCAGCTTGAATTGTTTTGATAATAGACATCCAGGAATTTTGAATCCACTTCTTGAAGCAGATTAAAAATGAAGGAACAGCATGTTATTGTGAAGAAGAAAGAACATAGCAAGAGACAGAGAGGGGGATAAATTAGTTTTCTTGTATGAGTAGTGAAGGGAAACATGAAATAGGTATTTGTGAAAGGTGTTAGGATGAGAAAACTGAGAGAACAAAAGCATTACTTTCTATTTCACAGGTAATATAGATGTGAATGTCAGGCTGATGGAAGAGAGAGAAACTATTGTGCATTTGAGAATAGCTATTTGGGGAAACCTCACATTTTACAGTCCTGCACCAAGGGTGGATAGAGAAACACACAAGTTGTGTCATGGACAGATGTCAGCTTATGAGAAGGCAAGAGAATGCTTGCTTTGCACGCATCGTGATGGCTACATCTTAATCGTGTGGGCATTCACC
>CAAKHD010007139.1:4588-95080 GCA_901007705.1 Fistularia tabacaria
GAATGCTCCCCTTTTGTAAAAAAGCAAATAAACATTGTAACCAAAAATTCATTAGTTTGCCCCCCCCCCCCCCCCCAGGGCCTTGATTCTTCCCACCTGTTCCCCATTCGTTTCATTCAACTACGGCAATGCAGAGACGCTACGAGGGGATCTGGGATACACCTGTTATCCCAGTTTGTTTGTTTTTTCTTCTTCACCTTCTTCCTTACTCTGTCCAGAGATAGGGGTTCCAAGTTGGTCTCCAATATCTTCCAGCTCTCAAGCTCAAACACACGATCAATAAACGACATAGATGATAAAACAAAAGGCCAATAACAAGAAAATACTGGGCCCCTTTTGTCTACCGGGAGTCAGAATTAAAGTGACTTGATTCCATGATTTCTTTCTTCTCACTTTATTATTCAAGCTGATATATTTTGACCTGCAGAGCCACACAGCCACTAAGAGCCCATTTCACCCAATACCTGCACTGAGTAAATGACAGACAGGGGTTAACTACAGAACGGCTTGGCTCAGATTCCGGTCCAACAACATTGTAACTACTTCACCGAGTTCACCTCAGACCAGAAGTTGCCAGTCCTGTTAAGTCGGCTGCGGGAGTCAGGGGACTACAAGCTTTCTCATTTTTTTGGCACTTTTGCTTTGTATCATGGGAGCATTTGTATTTTTTCTTCTCTCTTGTCTGCTGTGGATGATCCCTCAAACTGAGGGAAAAGGTGAGTCATGGGAAAATAATGACACAAAGCAGCAAACCAGACTCCACCTGTACTTTGACCTTGCTTTCAAAAACCACTTTTTCAATGTGTTAGTTATTCATATTCAAAATATACAGTCTGGTTTCTCTTGGAGGACCTGGAAACATTTTATTTAATTACAAAAATTCCAGATATGCACAGATTAGGAGAAAGTAAATGTTGATCAAATGAAAAAATCTACAGGTAAGAAGTTTTAGATGGAGCAGCCAGTTAAAAGCTGAAGGCTTGTTCATGACACAATATACACATTCCTTTCCTTGACGGTTTTTAGCTGTAAATTTGAATTTATTGGATTTTAATCATGTATCATCTGGTCAGGATGCCTTCTGATTTGAAACTTTCCAAGGAATTAGCTTGAGGACGAGAATGAGCAAATATTTTGATTTCCAACATGCGGTGGCTTTACTGTGTGGTTTCAATTTGAATGGCGAGACAGACCTGACTCCCCGGGCGGTTCAGGTCAGTGGAGAAGTGGATCAGGCCTTCTGTCGAGGACGTGATCTTACATTAAAGAAGACCAGTTTTACTCCTTCTGAAAGTTGTTCAGCTCTCAGCGGGGACTGTTGAGAGGAGGATCAGATGTAATCTGCAGTATCATGTTTGAGATGATGCAGCTGTGATAGGTGAGGTTTGTTTTGCTTACAGGCGAAATATATATTTTTTTTATTTTCGTTCAGGGTTGTTAAAAGCGAAAATCCTGTGCCGCTGGAAATCTGTCAGAACTTGCCACAACAATTTTTTTTTTTAAACAAGAAATGTAGCAACACCATCAACTGGTGTTTTACACGCCAACAACATAAATTATGCCTAACGTTGTTGTCTAAGTTCGTCTTACTAGAATAAGGTATCAGTTGTGTTTTTAATTCTTACATTAGTCTATGAGTAAATTGAAACAAATACATATGTCGTTTAACGAAAAATGATGATGTAGAACAGAAGTGTCAAGCTCATTTTGGTCCCTGGGCCGGATAGTGGATGTGTGTGTGTGTGTGTGTGTGTGTAATTTATCATGTTATGTTTCGTTCTATTTCAGCGGTCGCTCTGATTTGTTGACGCTCCGCGAAGGTTTACATTGCATGTAATCCCGCCGCTCCTGACAGATTTCACTAAACAAGCACGGCATCAACCAGGCACCGTGCGCTGCCTGGAGAGCATTCAGCCGATGGAAACGTCTCTTCCAATCTGTGGATCTCTGGACATCTGTCTCTGGTCCACTGGTGTCTTTCTTAAAGAGTACCTTTGAGTGGATTAGGATGGGTGTTGATTCTCCAAGCCGAGGACGCGTCAATAACAAATGGCCCCTCGATTTAACCAGTCCGAACTTTTAACCTTGTTCACTGGCCAGATGTCCTTCAGATGTCCTAGACATATTATAGGCGACAGGTTTGTTGACTCAGACCATTTGTGACAGTTCAGATACCTCACATACTAAATGCTAATTATTCCTCTTCCCGGCTGAACTTCCTAACAAACAGACCCCAGTCAGTCAGAGTCGGAAACCGGACATCGGCAACCAGAATTGTACGCACAGTGTTGTGTGCTGAACCCCTTGCAGTACCCCCTCGAGCGATGACTGCGTCGCACCCCGGACCAACACCATGATGTTTGCGTAGGACACCAGTCATTGGACTGAGGGGAGACGCTACAGGAGCATGAAAGCAAGAGCAAAGAGACTTGCGAGTCAGTTTTTCCCCACAGCCTGTCTGACTTCTGCACCATCCTCCGCACTTCAAACCCCCACTGACAGCCACTCCCCCTCCTTACTTCGAAATTCATTCCCTCTTGGTTACTGTTTAGTTCGTAACTAACTTAGTTATTACTTTCTTACTTAAATCATTACTGTACAAGAATCTACTTACTGCCTGTGCTGTTTTAAGCACCTCCATGCAAGCCATCGCCCATCCTGTTATGTGTTATCGTTAGTTAATCTCATTGCTATCCGCCTGGTGCGGAGGGAGCGTACAAAGTAAGAATTTCATTGCATTGTCTGAATCGCCGCATTCTTACAACATACATGACAATAAAAATCCTGAATCTTGGAGACACCATTCAAATGACTGTCTCCATAATTATAAAGCATACTCTTCAGTTCTACGTTGTTTGAACTTCAACTGTATTCCACTCAAGCGACGAAGTGCAGGGATCAGAGATCCACACAATACCAATGCTATTATGTAAACACATTTTCATGTCATTATTTAATTTATTTATTACATTTACTAATTTCTTAAGCGCATGAAAAGCCATCAAGAAAAATACCAAACATAACTAAATCTACTTGTTAGTAATTCCTTGGAAATGAATCTAAGTCTATAGTCCTGGCATGCCAACTGCTCGTGGGTCATCCATGATGGGTTTAATGCAGAGAACAAAGTTATACATTGTTATTATTGGACCAACTTGTAGATAAGTCAAGAACTCTTAAGAGCTGGTGTATGGTGCTGAAATATGTTAGGAACTGGTGTGTGTTGTCGACATAATATAAGTCAAAACTAATGTAGTCCAACTTATAGGCGGATAAACAACCATTCACATGTTTTTGGACTGTGGGAGGAACCGGAGGACCCGGAGGAAAACCCACGCAGACACGAGGAGAACGTGCACACTCCAACTTGTAAGAAGGTGGTTCTGAATAATACATGTCAAAACTCATTTAGTCCAACTAAAACTGGGGAAGATACAGGTATGGTGGTCAAAGCGTCAAATTAATCTCAGCCTATAGTCCTTTCTCCTAATGGGCGGTGGGGGAGGGTTCACAAGTTTAGGTTTGTTGTCGGGCTTTTGGGTCTTACTGTTGCCGGAAAGTCCCGCTGAAGCTGTATCAAGGTGCGATTTGCCCTCTGTGTTCCCAGCCTTCACAGTAACCTGCCTAAGGTCGGAAGAATGTAGCCTCCCCTGCCAGTTCCAGTCCGATGGCAAAGGCGCAAGAGTGATGTGGTACAAGAAAAAGGCCGTGGTGAGCTGCACACGCTACGGAAACACCAGCTTTGTCGTGGGCCACAACTCCCCGGCCGACAAGTACAAAGGAAGAACGGGCCTTTACGGCGACCTGGTCCTGGAGGGCAACGCAACATTGCTGCTTAGGAATGTCACGCCACATGACGAGGGCAAATACTACTGCATCACATACACGGCAACAAGCACCAATGAGTCCGGCATCATCTCTCTGGTTGTAAAAGGTACAGGGCTACCGCTTTACGTAAGGTTCATTTTCAACTAACTAACTAGAAAATGACTAACCACGCACGGGCAAAGAACAAGAACTGCTGCTGCTGCTGCAATTTGTAGAGAGCTACTGCTTCCCTCGTGAGTATGTGCGTCTGTACACACGTGTGAGGCAATACCAGTGGTCTGAAGAACCCAATTGTAACTTCGCCATCTTCTTTTTCTTTCGGCGACTCCCTCCAGGGGTCGCCAGAGCGAATCAAACGCCTCAATTTAACCTTATTCTCTGTATCCTCTTCTCTCACACTCGTTTATTGTCCTCTTTTACCGCACCCATAAATCTTCTCTTTGGTCTTCCTCTAACCCTCCTGCCTGCATCCTTCTAACAATATATTCACTGTCCCTCCTCTGTGCATGACCGAACCGTCTCAGTCCGACCTCTCTGACCTTCTCTCCAAAACATCTAACATGTGATGTCCCTCTGAACACTCATTCCTATTCATCCTTGTCACTCCCAAAAATAACCTATAGTTACCGCAATTTTTCACACTCCATAATTCTTAGAAATGGACACAGCACACTTTTTTTTTCCCATTCCTCAGGCATATTTTACTCTCTACGAACCTCGTGAACAATCTAACCAGGAACTCCACTCCCGCCTCTCCTAGACACTTCCATACCTCCACAGGTATATCATGAGGACCAACTGCCTTTCCATTCTTCATCTTCTTCCATGCCTTCCTCACTTCACCTTTCCTCATCTCTGCTATTTCGTCGTCCACAATGTTCACCTCTTTCCCTTTCTTTCATTTTCCTCATTCATCAGCTCTTCAAAGTACCCTTTCCATCTTCTCGTCCCTCTTCTAGCATCTGACAATACATCCCCCTCTCTATCCTTCATCACCCGGACCTGCCGTGCATCCTTTCCATCTCTGTCTCCCTGTTTTGCCAATCTGTATAAATAATTCTTTTCCCGCTTTACTCTCCAACCTAGCATACAAGTCACCATACGCCCTTGGCTACCTCTGTTTTTACCTTGCCTTGCAACTCCCTGTACTCCTGTCCATTCTCTTAAGTCCCCTCAGTGTCCCACCTCTTCTTTGCTAACCTCTTTCTCTGTATACGCTCCTGCACTTCCTCAATCCACCACTGAGTCTCCTCATCTACTTTCCTTCCAGTCACCACACCAAGAAGATCTCCCCGACCGCCAAGAGCCTTTCTCAACTCCCTGCTAAAAACCGTACAACACTCCTCACTTTCCAGCTTCCACCACTTCACCCTCTGCTCTGCTTTTGTGCTTTTCACTTTCCTTGTCACCAGATTTATCCTACAATCCACTTTCCCATGCTGTCTGGCTCCATGCTCACCCACTATTACTGTGCGGTCACTGATCTCCTTCAGGTAACATCGTCGATACGAAATGCAGTCTACCGGTGTGCTCCTTCCCTTGCTCTTATAAGTTACCCAATGTTCCTGCCTTCCCTGGAACAACGATTGTCTCCAGTCATTTCCATCCTTTTTGCAAAGTCTACCAGCATCTGTCCCTCTGCGTTCCTATCCTGGATACCAAACCTGCCCATCACTTCTTCCCCTCTATTTCCCGCACCAACATGTCCAATGAAGCCTGCACCGACGACCTCGCTCATCTCTGGGGATATTCTGCATCACTTCATCTAACTCACTCCAGAACTTCTCCCTCTCCTCTCACTCACATCCCACCTGTGGGTCATAGCTACTAACAACATTGATCATCACACCTTCCATTTCCAGTTTCAGACTCATAAGTCTATCTTACATTCTTTTCACCTCCAGAACATTCCGAACAAACTCCTCCTTCAAGAGAACTCCTACTCCATTTCTCTTCCTGTCAGACCAATGGTAGTACAACTTAAAACCCGCTCCTGAGCTTCTAGTCTTGCTACCTTTCCACCTGGTGTCCTGGACACACAGTATGAATGAATGAATGAATCATTCTTTGTTGATCCCCAACCGTGACTGGCAGCTTATCAAATCCTGCCAGCTTCTTCCATATTTTGCGATAGAACAGGAAACCACAAGCTCTAAACAGCAGCATATGTTATCATAAGTCCAATGATGAAAATATCTTCAGCATCCTCCACACAAAAGGATGATCTATCCACCTTCCGTCTCTGCATCATGTCAACCAACTCTCTAGCTTTTCCTGTAATCATGCCAATATTCCTACTCTCAGTCCCAGACTCTTTGCTTTCCCCTTCTCCCTGTTTCTGAACCCGCCTTCCTCCTCTCCCTCCTTCGACCCACAGTGGCCGGCGGCTGTCGTTCACTCAGGCCACAGTATGACATTCGTAGGCTTCGATTCACATTTTTGGTTTTGCCGCAAGTTTTACACTGGATGCCCCAACCCTCTACATGCATCCGGGCTCGGGCTCAGAAAGACACTGGCTTGTGCCCCCTGAGGCTGCATGAAGAACCAAATCTTTATGAAGTGGCATAAAACCTCCAAAGGTTTGAGCCTCGAAGGCATTTATTGGCTGTCTGGAGCCGGTAAGAATGTAACCATAGAATTCTGGTGATTGCCATCTCTCATTTTTAAAGATCAAGGCAGAAAATGTCTTCCCTTGTGCCAAGTTCTTAAGTTTCAGTGTATCTCCGCAGCTCCAGTGCAAGAGGTCCTGATTGGTTTCAGTGACAATACCATCATGTGCAGTGCAGCCGGGGTGTACCCAGCTCCCACGATTGCCTGGTCCACACACCCACCGACTGTGGAAGAGCAACTCCAAGTCAAAACCACGTTGCAGCAGAACTACCTTGGTTTCTTCAACACCGACAGTTCTCTGAGGCTGACAGAAAATAGCACAAACCAGACTTACATTTGTCGTGTGACCGGTGAGATCAACGAAAAAACTGCTTACCTGAAGAAAGAGGGTAAATAATTCTTTTTGATGCTAAACCTGTTTCCTTTTTTTTTTTTTTTTTTTTAAATCATGCCGTTCTTGCTTTTTATTTGTGTGGTTTCATTGAGTAACAGGGAGAGAAAAAAAACACAAGTTGACCAGTGAGAAAGCCGTCTTCTCTCAAAAATGTTAAAAGACAATGCTTTCGGGTAATCAAAAGGTCCTCATGATTGAATATATACATATTTAGAGGTCACCTCCGTCAAGCTGTCTCAATTATTACATCTAAATTCTGGTGAATTTTTAACCCGGACCATCAGTTTCATTCTGCGCTGCACCTGAAGCAATTTTCTACCCAGGATCCCGATAACATAATCAATTTATTTTCTATCCTAGCAGACCCTGGAATACACTCTCTCCTGTCTGTTTTAAGTATCTCTCCAGGCTTCTCCAGGCAGTAGTCTGAAGATCCCCTGCATGTGGTCCCACAGAGTTGTCCCTCAAAGTTTTAACCTCAGCTGGACCTTCAGACACCTAGATCCCATTCTCACCATGAGACAGAACGGCCTAAGGTCCATCACAAAGGTCTGGCAGACATGGAGGCCCTATGTGTTTGAAGCCCATTTACGATCGAACAGCCTGACCTTACAGAGTTTGACGGTGGAACATTCAGGGACATACACATGTGAGATCCAAACGGCGGCTGACAAGTACATCAGCCAAACTGAGGTCTTGGTAGCCAAAGGTAAAAACATCACTGGCCTAATAACAAACACCTCACTTCCCAGCTCTTGGGGGGCCACCATATGGCTTTCAAATAGGCCTCAAGGAAAAAAACAACACCAAAGAGATAGAGAAGAGGCTAAGACCTTTTGGTATAATTGCGGAGTAATAACAAGGAAGTATCCCTGATGGTGACGACACTTGTCGTTGGATCATAATTCATGCATTTTAAGAATCTGCAGTTTGTTTTAAACAGCATAAAAAGATGACATGATAATATTTTCATCTCAGATGTCATAACAATCTTATCATCTCAATTGAAGTAGCAAAATGCGAGAACAGAATGTCGCTGATGACAAAAATGATGGTTAAACAAACAAAACCTTCATTCTTAGTTTGATGCGGTAACTGTATGAATAGAAGCACCTCCTACGAAATATGGGGATTTTTTTTCACCTGTAACATTCAAGCCATTTAGGACAGGAAGGGACTTGGAAACTTTCCAACAGTTCATTTTGTACAACATACAACAATGTGAATAATTACCAGATGAGTTATTGAAATCAGGGCAAGAGATACCTCCAGCTGATAAACTAACACTATGTTAGCAAGAAGCTATGTTCACAGTGACTTGGACAATGCTGATGCTTATCAATAATGGGCTGAATTTAGGAGAACGAGTCACCTTGTCTATCCTCTTTCAGACTCTGAGTGGCAGTTTTATGTGGTTATCCTGGTCCTGAGTTGCCTCCTGATCATATCTTACTGTGTGATGGGGTTCCTCGGCTTTAAAAGTAAGTCCAAAAATGTGATTGTAGAACATTTTAATGCTCGTGCACACATGCACGCACACTATCCAGCTTTGACATAAAGGGGTACTTCCTATATTGTACCACCACACATTTCACATGCAATGCTAAACATGCTTTTGAATTGATAGAATTTCACTGACATGATTGATGTAACTGAATTTTTGTTTGTTTTCTTTTATAATCCGACAGTTGCAGTCATGCAGACGTCAAGACTCGACTCAACTGAGTCCATGATTAACTCGCTAAGAGATGATTACGATAACTAGATATGTAAGGTAAAATATACGGACTAATTTTTATCTCAGATATTTTTTTTCCTGTTGCACAAGGAGAGGGGGAGCATTGGTGCGCATTTTTTGTTAGATTTTTATTTTTTTGAATAAAATTATTGTTTATTTGCTATAGACTCCATAAGCTGTGATACTCTTTAAAAGCAAAGCTTGGAAACTCATCATGTGTATAACTTGCGCTTTGTATGTGTGTATATATGACTAAATAAATATGCGAACGTTTTTACCATATATGAAAAGTTGACCATCAAATTTTCAGCAACCTTAGCAACCATGTATTTAACGATCTTGAAAAAGATCCTGAGCCTGATTTCAGACAGTTTGAATGAATTGTTTTCAATTCATCAAATTATGCAAAGAATTTGGTTGTTGCATTAGAGCTTGATTCTGCATGTCCGAGGGACTGAAGCAATGTCTAGTTCTGGAGGCAGAATGACAAGAGCATTCAAGTCCTAGGAGAGACTTGGTTGAGGCTGGAAATTTGTCAGTACTGCCATACTTACATTTAAACTTGGTAACTAGGAATGATTCTGATAATGGAAATGTTTTAGTTCTGGATTTCTACCTTAGCTCCTCTGTCCAGTTCTATATTCTAGAAACGGAATTTAAATTCTTGATTCTCGCAATGACTTTTTGTTTTTTTTGGACTAGATTGCTTCTTCCAGTCTGAGATACACATTAGACTTCTTGGTGCACAGCATAGCTGAGTTAAGTGCTCTGGCCATGTGATGCTGTCAGATCCTCTGCTGCAAAAACAAAAAAAAAAAGGTTGCCAGATCATAAGTGACAGCCGAGTATAAATGTTTATTCAAACCAAACAAAGTCATAATTGTGCAACATTGGTTAAATAATTCACATCAAATTACAGGTAAGAAAGAAACACAAATATATTGGAAAACATTGGCAAACTTAACAGAATCAGCCCGTTCCATGTCACTTGACCTGGTGTTTGTGTGTCACAGCAGACGAGGGTTGTCTTCTCTGTAGTTGTAAGGGTCTCCAGTGAAGGGCAGAGGAGGAGGGTGGTTGCAGATTCCCATCAGAAAGATGATGATGGTACCAAAGGTCATCACTGGCGTCACCAGGAAGAGACAGAGACGGTCCACGGTGCGAGCAATGCCACTCCAGTTATCTTTCTCCTGTGGACAGAGCGTTGGGATGACGAGATGATTGCAACTGAATTCCTTGCACATCTCAAAATATTAGAATATCATGAAACAGTTCAATATTTTTCTCACTCATTTCAGAAAGTGAAACCCATACATTATAAAGTTTCACGATACATAGTGAAATATTTTAAGCCTTGATTTCATGAAAATGTGATGATTATGGCTCACAGATAATGAAAACCCTAAATTCAGTTTTTTGGGAACTAAGAATATTAATAAGAACAGAAATGTCAGGCTTCTGAAAGGTATTTTCATTTCTATGCACTCAATACTTGGTTGGGCCTCCTTTGCATGTACAAATGCATCAATGCAGCATAGCATGGAGATAATCAGCCGACGGCACGGCTGTTTATTACTGGTGTAATGGAAGCCCAGGGTGCTTTGATAGCGGCCTTTAGGTCATCTGCATTGTCGGGTCTGGTGTCTCTCATCTTCCTCTTAACAAGACAGGTCAGGCAAGTTTGCTGGCCAATCAAGCACAGGAACACCACGGCCATTGAACTGGCTTTGGTACCTTTGGTGGTGTGAGCAGGTGCCAAGTGCATCAGTCCACTCCTTGTGACGCTCCCCCGAATTCCTAATTGGACTTTGCTTGACAAATCCTCTTTAGGCTGCCGTTATCCCTCTTGCCAGTGGACCTTTTCCTACCACACTCTTTCCTTCCCCTCAACTTTCTGTGACTATGCTTGGATGCAGCACTCTGAACAGTCAGCTTCTTTCGCAATGACCATTTATGGCTTACCCTCCTTGAGGAGGGGGTCAATAACTGTCTTCTGGACATCTGTCGAGTTAGCAGTCTTCCCCATGATTGTGTAGCCTACTGGCCTGGATTGGGAGACCATTTAAAGCGTCAGGGAACATTTGAAGGGGGTTTTGAGTCAATTATCTGATTAGGGTGTGTTTTGCAATATTGAACTTTTTTGACAATATTCTAATTCTCTGAGACAGTGGATTTGCATTTTCATTATATGTATACCATATTCATCAAAATTTCAAGAAATATAGGTTTGAAATAGGCAATGTGTAATATATTTTTATACTCAAATATATAAATAATATAGTAATAGTATATACACATAAATATTTTAATATGCATGTGGAATGAATCCATGTTGTATGTAGGTTTCTGAAATGAGTGACAAAAATATGGAACCTTATTCATGATATGCTGTTTTTTTTGAGATGTACTTGTAATGAGTTTGTACATCTTGTAGGGGTTCTGTGCCTCAGAGTGTTTATGTATGAATATCCAAGGTGGAGCTATGGTGGAGCTTATGCCGTAGGGGATGTCACCATGTGTACCTACACAGGAACCTGCAGCAAACAATTCCCTTCCAGTCTCTGAATCAATGACTGAGGTGTTATGGACATAGCAAAAACCAGAGTGTTGTCATTCTTTAAGAGCCATGCGGCCTGCAGCTTGGCACACTGATACAGAAATGCTGAATGGATGAAAAGCAATCAACACAAATCCCCTTCCTGTCATTAATATATCGTTTGTTTCAGTTGGGAATATTTAGCACGTTCGGCATATAAATCTACCAACTCGTGTATCTGCCAATCGGAGTGGATTAGTAAGAAGTGTGCTGTCGTACTATCCCTTCTCTCACCTCATTGTAGTCGTTTTTGTTGCGCATGTGTTTGATTATGTAGTTCGCTCCATCAACGGCCGGCTTGATTTCCCCATACAGCTGGTCTGTTACGCCTCCCTCCTCCTGCAGTTTTTTCACTGGACACACACACCCCGAGCAGGTCACAAGTTTCAGATGCTTCAAGTTTCTCCGCTGGAGGTCAGTTCATGAAATTCTATCGAATAAGGTTTCTTTAAAATTTGCAAATAAACAGTTGGATGGAAACCTGTTTTCAGAACTGGGTTTTCAGACTGATACTGTACCAGCTGCGTGTGTGGGGCGTGTCATCAGGCCATGCCTCTCTGACTGCCTCTCGAACATCAGGTCACTGCGGGACTTGACACTGTAGTACTCTTCTGCCGAGGCAATGTAGCCCACTGAGCTGGAGCGCCGTGGCAACGCCCCATCCCAGTAGGGCTCCGCCTCGGAGGGGCGAGACATTCGCAGGATGCGAGGCAGTCGCTCAAGAAAGAACTTGACAAATGACCGTAAACATTGCATTACACATTTTTAAATAGAAACAGAACTACTTTTAAGGCACACAGAACTGTCACCTGGCATGAATGGATGGATGAGGATAACATTTTTAAAAGCTAAATGAGGGAACGTTTTGATTGGAGCAAAGGCAGCAAGAGAGGTTACCGATTCAATTCGAATTCTGAAATGATGGTTCTATGTCAAGGTCTAGACCCCAAAAGTAACGTTGCCAGAGATCGGTGACACTGACTGTGTGTGTATATGTGTCTGTTTGTTACCTTCTTAGTCCACCCAGACATTATATGCGTGCTTGGAGTCCGAAAGTGGAGGTTGAGGACCACCACACAGTTCAACACCACCACTGTGACCAAAACCATGATGAACATCAGGTACCTGGGAAAGAGAGAGCCACGCACACAGAGAAAAAGATTTGACACGAACCCCCCTGAGACCAGCTTCTCTATGTTAAGCCTCTCAGTCAGGATCATTACTACAATCTTTGTATTGGTGTTCTCGTGCATTGCCTACTTGACTATTAGTGGAACAGACATTGAAGTTTCGGGTAGCCTTTGAGAAATCAACAGCAAGAAGACGGACTGTGCCAGCAAAACCGAAATGGACAAGGTCATCTTCTCCCCACCTGAACACGCACAAGCACAACACAGCACAGCACACAAGTTGTTTCCTGCTGATTTTAAGGACATTTCTTTAAGATTTGGATGCTCTCAGCAATTTCTGACACATAAGTAATGCAATCCTAAATATTGGGGTTTGTTTTCTGACAATAAATGAATACTGACTGTCAGCAGGCAGGTAGTAGACAAGTGAGGCCAGGAAGGAGATGAGCACACAGGGGATAATGATGTTGACTATGTAGAAGAGGGGTTTTCGCTTGATGATCAGGTAGAAGGTGATGTCCTGGTGCTTGTTGCTCTCTATTGGAATATGCTTGTAGGTGTTTCTCTTGGCCGGCCGGTGGATGACTTCCCACTCACCATTCTCTGCCCAAAGGGGAGGTTAAGATAATAAGAAAATCTAACAATCACATTCCTAATTGTGAGTATTCTATTTTAACATGCCTAGCAACCTACTAATATATAATGTTGCCTAACTTGGGATCATAGTTTAATAGTGTTAACTGATTTGTATTTAAAAGTATTGTCTCCATGGAGACAGAAAAAAAAAAACCTGTTTCTATAGAAATTTCTTGTCATTTCTTTTTTTTTCCTGATCATTTGCTCACTTGAGTTTTTCAAAGCAGTGAAAAATAAGTGTGTTTGTGTTCCTGTGTGTCCTTGTTTTTCTTCTAACCAGTCCAGCCAGCAGGGTCGATGATAATCCACTCCACTATCCACTTGCTGGTTTCATCCTCTTCCTCCTTTAGGAGCATTCGAATTTCTTTGGCATTGTATGTCAGTGAGCTGCAAAATAAAGTGGGAAATTAATTTGTTCGGTGTTGCCCAGAGGAGACGCTTTTCGGCAAGTAAGAATGATGGCGAAAAACCACTCGAGGGCTTAGAATTTTAAAGAATCTTTGACCTTTTTTTTTTTTTTTCATATCACCATCTTCAACAGTCTTACGTGAACTTGAGGGTGCAGTTCTGCCAGTCGAAGGGAAAGTAGTTGACATTGATGGAACATGAAGAGCGGAAGATGGCAGGGGGCAACCAGTAACAGACGCCCTCTGGATTCACCAGCACGTTACAGTAATAAGCAACTTCAAACTGGGCGTCGTTGCTGACAAAAGAAAGCAGTGAATAGCCATTAATTTCCTCATCTATGATGCTGATTCTGCAGGACAGGATCTCAGGAGGCTGCCAACCGAGGTAGGGTATGGCCACGACTACTCCCCTGTAAATAAGAGGGCCACATATAGAGACATCCAATAATCTCATTCCCACCCAGAGACGATTTAGACCCTTCGAATTATCAACTGACTGGCTTTTAGACAGTGGGAGGAAGATGGAGAACCTAGAGGGAAACCATATTTATGCAATGCAGAACTTTCTCACTATGAGACACGAGTACTGACCACTGCACCACTGTGAAGACACAACAGTAAATATTCTGCGGAGGATTTGGAAAAACAGAGAAAAAAGGTGTGGGGAGACTGACTTGTTTTCAAGGACGATCTCTGGCAGCCACACCATGCTGGAGGGTAGGCGAAGCATGTCAATACCATCAAATTCTGATATGTTCCATGAGAGCCGGTAGTCTGTCCATTTCTGTCGGACACGGGAGACACCGGTATGAATAGAAAATATCCGTGGTAGAAATTCTTTGCAACCTGTATGAACTTACATGATCTATCCACACATTGGTCAGCAGCGTCTCGTCTACTTCTTTCTGTAGCCGAGGGAGAAAGTGGACATGTGTAACCCCAGGTCTCTAGCTTCGCAGGTAAGTGAGGTCACTTCTCAACCACAGGTAGAGTGTTTTGATCTTTCAAAACATTTCATTACTTTTAAACAAGCTATGACTACAAAATGGATAAAATGCAGAAGACAGAGCTTTCTAATAGTTCAAATCCCACAATTTTTCAGGCACATTTAAGCTCAATTTAATCTAGGTGTCTTTGCTCCAGTGATAACCCCCTAATCCTGGCCTTCAGACACACACACCTACCAGAGAGATGAGGTTAGAGAGTGTGAGAGCAAGGTAAACATCCACAGCGTCCTGCTGCCTCTTGACGGGACGCAGCTCTTTGTTGTATCCTCTCTCCTTGAAAAGGTAGTGGATCAACCGCTCCTCCTCGTTCCTGCACAAGCACTCTTAAATACACAAACACAAAGGATCATTTCATTTCAGGGAAACGTCAGATGCACTTTATTATATTATATATTCCCGATGTGTATCAGGAGTATGGGAAGGTCTTAGAAGGTAACATCAAATCCAAACATTGATGTGTTTGCAGTCAAAACCAAACATTAGGTACATTTGTTAAATTCATTAAATTACCCAGATAGTAAATAAACTCATGCGGTCGTTCCAGACATATTTTCAACAATATTTTGTTTTTGTCTCCTTGCTTGTAAATTCTCAGGTGTTTCCTCCATACTGTTAAAAATAAAAATAAAAATAAAAACGTACACCTTTCGATTTGTGTAGATGAACTATTCATGTCATTGTGTTGAATTGCACATTGTAATGCTTTGTATGAAAAATACAACCTCAGTAAAATTGCCTTGACTTATTTCCACAGCATTTCTTCAATATCTTCTTTTTTCACAATTATTTTTATAGATCTAATTTCAGTTCAAATTCCTTTAGTATGAGGTGCCATCAAAAGTTTTATTACTCTCACTTCTTTTATTGTTTTTTCTTTTGCTGCTTAAGTTTTGTATTTAGTAGCTCTTGATAAGAAGAGCATACATTTCTCAACTGAACTTTTCCCACTGATTTATTGTTTGAGGCAAGGAAGAAAACCTATTTCAACAAAGTGTCACCTTCAGCTGAAGTGATTTTCAGACCCATTTGTCGTACATTTTATTGAAACCTTCATGGTGCAGGAAAACAAACTGGGTCAGAAAGTGTGTGAAGTTCCTTGTGCCGGTCACATTTCAGCAGTTAACGACAGCTGCCCTCTTCACAAATTCATACCACTACGACACGCAGGCGGATGTGTTTATTCACACATATCTTTCATTTTCAGGTCTACTGTTCTTTTACAAACTTGAACTTTCTCCCTATATGAAAGGGGTTCCTCACAGTTGAATGAGTACTATTGTTTTCGTTATGTTTTTTTGCTATTATTTGTAATATTCTATTTGTTAAAATGTTGAAAATCATGGAAATAAAACTCAAGTGTTTGATTTCCTTACATGTGGCCGGATTGTTTCTTCCATCTTCCGTGCCCAAATTTTCAGTGTAAAAATAAATCTTTATACTTTTTCCCTTTTAACTAGGTCAGACCCTTAGGTTTACCAACAGTTTTTCTTGTGGTCAAGTCAATAATTTTTTGATTTCAGTTATTTTGAGTGGATCCTAATAACTTTTCAATTATATTTTGAGTGTTTTTTTGCCCATACTCATATTTCGTGTGCCTTTCTGAACAATTGCAAAATTTTCTGCTAATTTCCCGACAATTCAGGTAAAATGTATCTTGACAGACCAGTCAAACCAGATATAAAAGCCTCCCCATCCAATCATGTGTCCTGGGAAATCAAGTTCAAATGACTTTATCAGCTTTGGAGTCAAAAGCTTACCTCTACAATAATCAATGATCTGGTCCTCACTCATCCAACTGAACTGAAATCTCACAGGTTACTCACCGGCAGAGAGCAGGGCCAGCAGGAACATGGAGCCCAGACCACTACGCTGAAGATTCATGTCTGAACGTTGCTGGAAAATCCTCGAGTCCTTTTCTTCTCAACGACCCTCTGCCAACCAAACTCCCAAGTGAGTGACAGGCAGCAGCTGCAGGAATGGAGGGGGAGAAAATAGAAAACAGGCAGCAAGGCTCAAGCAGGCGGCTGCGGTCACCTACTCTCTGTGCATGAAAAGCGAGTGGGGTGAGGGGCGTCACATCAAGGAAGCGCATTCAGAAGCACAATCAGCAGAAGGAGGACTATCATCCTCTGTCATATTGCTCTAAAGAGCCTACAAGGGCTCCATAAACCTTTCAGGAGCCAAGCAGAAAGACAGCATAGTCTACATGTTAGTCTTTGGTCCAACCGCCCAAATTGAAAGAATTGAGCTTTTCAACTGTGATCCCTGAGAAGAGGATTAAGCATAAAAATGTGTACAGATTTGAACAGAAAAAAGGCCTACCCAAATTGGATTGCTTTTTTTCTTCTGTACTTGATTTGCCAAATAAACTCATTTCTTGCCATACTTTCATTTCTAACTTTTTGTAAAAGTTGTGGCTTAACTCATTTTTTCATTCTTAGTTTTGCTTCTGGAGACATCATATGTCTCAACCTATCGCTGTTAACATCACGGCGAGTCTTATGATATACAGTATAATGTGTTTCACTTGCGCCTGAACTCTTGACCCGAAATCGTGGTGGTGAGTTGGCTCACACAGAAAAATTCGACATTCCATTTGTAGTTCTGGATAAATACATATGTGATATTTATTAAACAATTAAAAAGGAACAGGAGACAAAGGTATACCAAAGAACTTCCTTTAAAAAACACACATTTAGTGTATCTTAAATTACCATGATATCATCACATACATCTAAAAATTCAAAAGCTATTTTAGCAGTCATGACTTTTGTTCAGCTGGTCGTAACAACTATGTTGTCACTGGAACTCGGGTGGATCAGAGCGACAGGTTGACATCATTCTTCAGCTTGCCGCTGCTCAGGCTGTGGATCATAGCGATCATGGCAGAGTGTTTGCTCAGCTCGTCCTCCTTCTGCTTCAGCCTGGTCTCCAGCTGGCTCTTCTGCAGCTCCAGGGATGATGCCTGTCGGAGGGCGTGGGGGCAGCGTGGGTTTCAGAGAACATCGGGAGATATTCCGCAGCCACTCAATTTACGATTTACTTGTGACTTAAAACTTTTCCAGGGCCACCTTTCAAATTAAAGGTGCCAAAAACTCACAGGTCCTCACATCCCTTTAAGCTGTAGACACGTTTAATTTATATATCTGGTCTTTTTTCAAAAATTGCTGATTGGAGGGTAAATGCTCATCATTTCTTTCCCCATTTTATTATTTCTTACATCATGTATTGCTTATATCCAATATCTTATATTCTTAAAAGTAATTGCTTTAACAGTACACATCAAATCATGTCAACATTATTCAATAACTCAGCACCCCTCAGTAAGCTACGCCCCGCTTTGAGATTTTGTCACGGAACAGAGTGCAAACATGAAGAAACACAGACCAGCGGCTGAGAGTCCGTCTTTCCAATACCATTCGCTCCCCTCACCTTGATACTGGCATCCTTCCTGGCCTGCTCCGTCTTGTGAAGCTCTTTCCTCAGCATGTCCGCAGTCTCCTCAAGATCTCTGCGCTCCCGGTCCTTCTCCCTTCCACTCTCCTTCTCGGCCTTCAGCTCATCCGTCAGGTCTGACGTCAAACAAGGCATTGCATGAAGACTCATACTCAACGCGATGTCCCAAAACAGAAAGCTAGTATTTCATTTTAAACCGCTGTCTATTTCCGGAGGAGCTCTGCTTATTTCACAAAACGGAAGCTGCCAAAGTTTATCTTGCTGTTTATTTTGTTTCCTCTTTGCGATGCAGATGATTCTATCTTGTTGGTCTGAGTCAGTTTAGTCTTGACATTAAGTCAGGTTCTACATAATTACATTTTATTAGGAGGAACTTCTCATGAGACAGTATAGGAAACTAACCTGCAATGCTGCCGTCCCTCTGCTGGAGATCGGAGCGGAGTGCCCTGATCTCCTCATCACGCTCCTCCAACACAGACACCATCCTGTCAAAGGCACAATTATGGGGTGGGGGGAAGTAGGTTAAGCTGACCAATACTAAATTTTGCCCTGGGGGATGAATTTTTGTTTTGTGAAATTTCAAAAGCATCAGACTTGTCGTGCTGCAGCTGCAGAGCCTCGTGGTTCCTTCTCAGAGCTTCACTCTGCTTGGTGAAGCTGGCGTGAGCCACCTGCAGCTCCTTCAGCAGCCGCTCGCTCTCAGTGAATCTGAAACAAGTGGGGGTGTTATTTGCTTGATTGCTTGAAGTTTGCATTCAGACAGTTTGACGATGTTCTACAGCAACGGTTCTCAATGTTCCCAAAATTTTCAAACTTTTATTTTTGTTTTTGCAAATGAACTTTTTTGAACATTAGTTAATAATCGTTTTTTGTCCCCCCCAGTTCATCCCGTACAGTACCTCTCACACAAATGGCAGGGGTGGATGGATTCAACTTATATGCTTAATCAGGTTTCTGTATTTCACATTTGCATGGTCAGTAACTTTTCTCTTGTTAGTGGGAACTTTTCTGTAGCCCCTACACTTCCAGCACCAATAACATTGGGAGAAATGTTTGAACTAACCAAGTGGTAGGGGGAAAAAAAATAAGACAAGACAAAAGACCAAGAAGTCTTCTAAAAAGAAACAAGCAAGAAATACTGGGAATAATAAGGGGAACCCCGCCTGGGAGGACTAGTTGGTATAAATAAATATGCTTTCATGTTTATCTAATACGAGAATGTGTTGTTCAAAAGCACGAGGAACTGTGATTTCCTTAAAAAAATAAAAACAAATAATAATCACAATTTATGAAACATGCCTTAACATACAAGGCAGACATTGTTTTACTAGAGCAATACATGCTGAGTTGATGACGTATACAGGTTGCATTGTGTTAACTGTCGCTTCTCGCTTCGGCATGGTATTCACAGTAATAATGCCACATTGTGCTGATTTGGGGTGCAATTTCCAGTCCCAGGAGTACAAAGGGAGTGATGCTAGTCTCCACAGCTTCCCAAGGGATAAGAAGAGAAGAAAGGAGTGGTTAATTGCCTGTGGACGCACACAACTTCCTATGGATCTGCTGTTGCGTTCTCGGTGCTTCTCTCTGGATGCACCGAAGGTGATGAGAGAGCTTTGGGTGCTGCTAGTTTTAAATGGACACTAAAGCTAATCAACACGCCTACAGTTTTCTGCATAGAAAAGGTCCTTGGGAAGCGAGTGAAGCCCGCTTGAAGACACACCACAGGCAGGAGACACTGGACGTTCTCCTGCGAGGAGGTCAACAACCCGCTACTGCAGAAGTAGCCTCTGATGACGAAAGACTGCGCTACAGCACAATCCCGGTGGGAGCTGATGACAAGTTACACAGTCAGTCAGCACAGCAGTCTGTTAGTCTACAGTGACCAGCCAGTGACAAAAAGTGGATCTTCTTACAACAGACGCTCTCTCCCTGTTAGCATAGCAAGGTAGTTGACGCACAGCTTTTGTCGAGTCTTGCCTCTTCGCGCCTTTGTTTGTCTTCATTTTAGCTTCTGTATTCAGCGTTCTTCTCCTCACTCACATCTCCCTTGGGTTCCAATGGGAAGGGTTGCACAGATAACAAGGTTTTTGCCCCGTAGGATAAAATGTATGGGATAGAACCAAGTTCGACCTCATGACATCATTACCCAGGCAGCGTTACGACAAAAAAAAACAATGGCGGCATTATAAAATTATTCACCTTTGATTTTTGAGGACATTCTACATTGGTATTGCCTAAGTTACCAATAGATGTCTGTGGTTCTGTGAGAAAGCACCTGTGCAGTAGTGTGTTGTAGGCTCCCTTGAGGGCCTGATGCTCTTCAGAATCCTGCTGCAACCTGGCATTGTGCTGCAGCAGCTCCTCCATGTCAGCCTTGGAGCGCTGCACCTCCAGGACCTGACTACCCAGCTCACCCTGCAGCTCTTCACGACGGCGCTCTGCCTCTTTCAGGAGGCAGCCCAGTTTACGAGCCTGCCAACACAGATGGACGAACACTGTGGGGCCTGCGAGTGAGGGGTCTGAGCACCCTGAAGTTGTCCTTATTTGAAGGACCAATAAAGTATGATTTAAAAAAAATAATAATTCTAGCCCATACAGGTCAGCTGTCAATCACAGGGTTACATGTGGAAACACAGCCATTCACCCTCTCATTCACACAGACAATTTAGTCGACAATGAACCGAAGAACTGCTTTTGGACTGTGAGAAGACAGAGAAACAGGAGAGAAGAGAATACACAAGTACACGAGAACGTGACAACTCCATACAGTCATGAAAGGGACCAAGGAGGGCTGTCGTCTGAGGCCCTCCCGTGTGTGTGCGTTACCTCGGCTTCAGCCTGAGCCCGCTGGAAATGATACTGAGCGATGAGACGATCAGCCTGGCAGAGAGCCAGAGCTTTGGCCTCCAACAGGTCCTGAAGACGGCTCTCCTTAGACTGATGGGGTGGGGGGTTGCAGAGATACATATTCTTTGAAGATAAACTCTTAATATTCACAATCTTTAATACTACTTTGAAGACTCATTAGTTCATACTATAAATATGCCCAGGTTTATCCTTGTCAAAATCTTATCGTGGCAACTGGAATTGATTTATTCAAGACCTCAAGTTCAGTTGCCATGTTAAGACTTGGGATAATGGATGAACCATGACCTGGATTACTGGAAACCTTCATTGACAGACTCAGGCATATGCATGTCCATGAACTGCCACATGGTAAAACGTAATACTAAGAAATATACTGAATTTGAAATTTAGTTGCACTTCACTCAAAAAAAAGAAAACAGTTGAATCGACTTTATTTGTGAAAAGCAGGTTTCAAAACGGAGGAATCCATCCCAGCAGGGTCCAACTTCTAGTAAACGCCTAATATACAGAGCCTGTTAGAAAAAACTTATTTGCAAGCTTTTTTGTGTCTACTTCACGATAAACTAGTTCCAAGTTAAAAAAGAAAGGTTGGTTCACTCACCACAAATGCAGAGAGCTTCTGTTCATAAACATCTATGATCTCAGACACACGTGGATCCTTTACCTGCTCCTGCAGCTGTGGGTGAGTGACACACAAGCGTTTTACTCTTTGTTCTGGCTAAAGATTACAAATCATGACACTGCACATGCACTTGCCGTACACTCACACATACAGTACCTCCAGGCCAGTATGTATCTTCTCAGTTAAGCTATGCACTGCACTGGCTGAAGCACCAGAGGCATCTATCGTGCTGCTGTTTGTCCTTGGAGGTGGGACTACTTCCTGCACTGCAACCCTTTTGATGGAAAGCTCAGCTTCCCTCTGCCGGTAGGCATTGTTGGCAGCGATACTTTCTCCGAGACTACAAACAAAGCACATGTTTTTCACGCTGCATTAGAATTCTAATGGGGAGTTTTCTGCTCTTTCTTTGCGTCAATTTTCCATCTGACTTTTCACAATGCCAACACTAACTTGAACTGACACGAATGTGTTTTTCCTCTGTGTGAAGAGATCAATAATACTCAGATGCAAGAGATATGGATTGCCTCCCCTTATGTGAATTAACATGTATAAAAAGGCAATTTTGGTTGATGATCTTGGTTGATATTCCAGGCACTAATAGATTAAAACAAACAAAAGGAGTAAAAAACCACTTCGGCAATTGCATATCAGATCACCATCTCCTGCGGTGACTCACACCAGTGACGGGAATTCTGGGAGTGGCGTGGCTTCGAACAACAGCAAGAGTCCAGTCTGCACGTGGTCTCTGTGGTGAGACGTTAGTGCGAGAGAGAAGGGAGTCACCATCCGCTGATCCTGATAGACAGATGGACGGACAGCAGTCAGCAGGGGGTAAGGATATGTGCAGTCTCGGGCGCTCTCTGTTTAATGACCAATATATTCAGGGATCAGACAGCATGATTGGTTGTAGTCAATGACTCAATGGTTTACCCTTCCTTGTGGCACTTAGTTTAGGAACTATTCAATTTAAATGACCAGTTTATACTTCATTCAAAACTTCTGCAACTGAAAGTAAATTGATAAATGTATGCTGTTGACATGACACTGAGTTTTGGAAAATCTGTTGCCCCCCACTTCGTTCTCCCAAATGTTAATCTTTGTGCACACGGTACCACCATCTTGTTCCACTGTTGTTTTAGGAGGAAGGAGAGAAGGATGAAAACACATGATGAACCGTGGAGGTAGAGTAAGAGTGTGCTGACCTGTAACATCCTGTAGAAGCTTGTCTCCATGTCTTCAACCTGATGCTTCAGTTTGCTCATTAACTCCAGAGTCTTGAGAAGAGCTTCGGCACACACCTGACTAGAACAGAGCACATTTCAAGTACGTGTGCAAGAGATTAATAGAAAGTGAATAGAAGTATTCAGTACTTAGTCAGAGACACCCGACATGATTAATTTTCTAATTTCCAAACTGTTGTTGTCAAATGAGGATTGGTCAGGAACTAAACATGAAGGATGAGAGGCTCCGAGCAAACACGAGTGTGCACGGGTTTTCCTGTAATTATTATGGCTGTATGGCACTCAAACAGGACGTGAGTGGATATACCTTTTCACTGGCTCCTTGAGCACACTTTTTGTTTTTGATGCTAATGTATTTTCCAGCTGCTGGCTCGAGTGTTATCAGACAGACACCGAGTCTCCTGTATGAGCATCCCTAGAGAAAGTGTCAACAGGCTTCTACCAATGATTTGGTTAGATACCTGTAGCCTATTTAGCTCGCCCCCACCATGTTTTAAAAAATGTGAATCGAAATTAATAACTTTAACAGTTCGGAGCCATGTTCGTACATCCATTTTACTACTGGCCTTCGGCCATTAATAACCTTGTCGAATCACTGAAGTACTGATTGCAGAATTCATTTTAATCATTAACTGAATTCTCCTTTCTCTCTCTGCCTTTCTTGCTGTTTGCGAGTGCTCATGCCTCGTCAAAAAAAATACACCAGACACTAAATGGATTCCTGCAAAAAGTGAGCAGGCTACAGCAATTCACACCTTGTGCCATCAACAAGAATGGCTGTTCGATTGATTTTTTATCATTTGCAGCAGAGCATGTCAAGAGCTTTCCAGGTGACGGATTAGCTCGAACTTGAAAAAACACACAAGGCACAGGATATGACAGATATACTTACTTGAGGTCGCTGTCAGAACCCAGGGGCAGACCGATGAGACGGTTGTTGCTATAGCAGCAGGAGAGGAGGGATTCAACCTGTTTTAAGCAGAGCTGAGAGCTCACTTGAGCAGACACCAGAGATCTGGTGGCTTCCGCGGTGGAGAGGAGTGAAAGTGTGTTAAGGAATAAGGGCACAGACAAAGAAACACAAGCAAGTGTGGACAGCAGATGTGTAAGGATATTGAGGAGTACTCTGGCGACCTGTGTCACACAATGACAGTATTTTCTCAGGTAAGTATCTCCCTGTGCAGGTTGGACACCCTTCAGAAGCCCAAGCAAGACTGGAAGCACCATTTCTACAAAGCCCAACACATAGTCCGACACATTTTCTCCTTGCAACGCCTCCTGCCAAGACCAAACAATCCATATTCAATTAACCAAAAAAAGAAAAAAGTGAAAAAACAAGCTTTCATTTGCCACTGAAATCATTTTCCAAGCCTTGGTCATGATAGTCGAATTCATCAAACTGTAACCTTGGTTACTTTGCGCAGAATTAGGATTGTCGAATAAAAACACAGGGTTTGTATCTGGCGCAAACAGCATTAATGTTAATAATACCTAACAGTCAACATAGCCTTTCTGGATTACAAACTTTCATAACAGCCTAAAGGGTGATTTGGGGGTCAGATGAACTGTCACAAGGGTAAAGAGCATCCTCCTAGGGGGATGGACGTACCTCAAGCAGCTCCCTCAACAACTGCAGGGCCTGCAGTGAGCAGGACTCTGCGCCCTCAACAGGTGAGCTTAGCCACTGCACCAGGGCCAGTCCTGACTCACCCTTGCGCCCACTGCCAGGCCCTGTCCCCTTTCTGTGACCTGTGGCCAGGAGTTTGGGTCCCGCTGGTCTAAAGACCACCTGCCACAAGAGTGAACGCAAACCCGAGACGTTGCACATGGACAGGAGCAGCTCCAGCACCTGCAGGTCACAACAAACACTAAAGTGAAGACTTTGTCCTCCTGGAGCAGGAGCCATCACTAATTACAAGAAACATGGTCATTATGGTGCTTCGCCATCAGAGTGGGCAGTGAATACATACTATGGTGTGTGTGTGTGTGTGTGTGTGTGTGTGTGTGTGTGTATATATATATATATATATGTGATTTTGTTTGTATTAAAAGTTGGGCTTGTTAGTTGCTTGCCTAATATCCATCTTGTTAATAATTCCAAGATTTAAAGACTGTGATTTGCTAAGAAAAAAACATTTTTTCCCCTTTTATTCACTTCAGCTTGCATTCAATTCAAATGTATGTTTTATTTACTCTATTATGACACATTTAGTTTACAATATATTGTTTCTTAATTACACACAAAGTATATTCTGGAAAAAAAAAATTTTATTAGTACATTGGAAATACTTATTATATGCATGTGTCTTCATATTCGTGACAGTAACATTTACTGCACTTGTTTCGTTATGGTAGTTGATATCAGGAGTGACTATTAACAAATTTTACCCGTGAGGGTCAGGCAGTCATCCCTGCAAAACCTGACCCTTGGGCTTTCAGTCAGAGTAAAAAAATGAATAAAATAAAGATGAGTTTAGGTCGCCTAACCTTCGCTGCAGAGTCTGGATCTTTGGATTCCAGCAACCCTAAGACTTGGGACACACAGGCTGAGAAGTGCTCATACCTGTGAACAAGTGTGTACAGACAGGTAGAACAAGTGAAGTACATTCCAGCATCAAATGACAGCCAGCAGGAGCACAAACATGCAGGCATTAAAAACACAATGAGATTAGTTTGTTCATATGTGTACGTGCGTTCATATGTACCGGGTAAGATATTCAGCTATCTTGGGGTGCTGCAGGAGATCCACCAGAAGGTCCACAGAATATTTGCGGGTTAGAGTGCCATCGCCATTCACAATGATGTTGAAGACAAGCTGGAATGTCTGGTGGATGTTCTTTGCATCAAAGAGCTTCAGGAAACATGAAATGACCAGAGAATCACAACAGCTCATTTCTAAAACCTGGAACACAATACTGACCTTGACATTTTTATTTACTTCTGCTTTTTTTTGTGTGTTGAGATTAACATTAGTCATGTTTAAAAACTATTTTTTACACATGAACAAAAATCTTTTCTTGAGATGAGAAGATAGAAAAAAAAGGTATTGGAGCCAAAGAAATCTAATTTCGTTGATAAAGTTTTGTTTATCTGGATCTGAGCAACATGAAAATATGACAGGAAGATTAATTTACATTCATTTTTCCCCTGCATTTGAAAACAAACACATCAGAATATTTCATTTTCAAAACCCAGTACAACCTCTTCCATACATTTATCCATCAGCTGGTATTAAATATGAGGGGATCATTATTATTATGAAATGCTGCCAATGTTTCCGCCCACCTTCTCTCCCACCTTCTCATTCAGAGTGAGGCTGGCCAGAATGGATAATGTAAACACTACCACCGTCAAACTGTTGTGAGCCAGAAAGTTGATCAGTGTGCGATAGAATGGCTTCACATTCTCCTGCAACAAGAAGCATAAACGTACATCATTTTTTTTAAAGTTATAGGTAGAACAATTCAGTGGCTGCGCAATATAACAATCAACTGTACTAGATATGTAATAAGCAATGAAAAGTTCAAAACTTGGAAGATATCTCAGAAATGGAATTTAATCAGAAAAGGCAAGAGAACCAAAAGAAATTTATAAATGAACACAGGAGGCAATTTGAGCCCTCGAGATGCTTCGCTCTCTATTTTGTTTGAGGAACAATATTGGCTTGATCAACAAAGATATTTAATTTGATTTGAAGGATTGACTAACGCCAAGATGATTTTTTTTCACTCGAACAAAAAAAATGGACTAAGAGGGCCTGTGTCCACAAAGCATTTTCTCTCTAAGAAAACAGGGGGGGGGGCAGGACCCCGAGGCAGGCTAGAATGAAACAATGTCAAAATCAGTCATCCGTGATAATAGCAATTACACAGAAGGTTGGAGCAATTACACATGAGGGTTTTTCCCTCTCATCTACATGCTTGCATCAAGGGACTCACCAAAGACTTAATATGACTCTGCAGTGAGTGGTTGTCACGACACAGGTTTGCCAGAATCCCGAGGCATGGCATGATGGTGCTATCGTTCTTGGACTGGCTGCAACAGTACATCCACAGGAACATGATCAGTTGACCGTCACCACATTCAACAGGTTCTCACTGTGTTGTGCTGCAAACGGCTGGTTTTACATGTTACTTATGAGGAAAGTGATGAGCTCATGAATGTGGGTGGATGACGGGAAAACGCGAGTGTTGTAGGTCAGTTTCTGCAGCAACTGTAGACACTGAAAGAAAGGAGCAAAAAATAAGACCATGACAAAAAAAATCCAGAAACTGCTAACTGTTTTTATTGCACTATTACTGAACACTGACAAACTAAAATGTTATATTGCTTTTTGTTTTGTTCAAAAATACGAATACGAAATACGAACTATGAACATTTTGAAAAAAGGGATTTTTCATGAATTTGTGTGTAATCCATCCAATTTTGTTAGATTTGTTAGAGAGGGCAGCACAGTGGTTCGTTCTTCCGTCTCACAGCACAAAAGAGCCTGGTTTGACTCCGACAGGGAGCCTTCCTGTGTGGAGTTTGCATGTTCTCCCCGTGTCTGCCCGAGTTTCCTCCCACAGTCCAAAGGCAAATTGCCCGAGAAAGTGAATGGTTGTCTCTCTATGTGGCCTGTAATCGTCTGCGTCTGCCGACCAGTCCAGGATGTACCCTGCCTCTCACTCAATTACAGCTGGCGTGAGCACCAGCATCCCCCGCAACCCAAAGTGTAGTATAAACGGTAGATAATGAATGAAAAGTAATTTGTCAAGGAAATATCATTTAATTTTGAATATCTGATCTGAACCCGAGTGACGTTTTGTTTCTAGACTTATGTGCTCATCATGGACTGTGCATAATGAACATCACGTTCAGACATGAAGATGTGCACAAGGCACCAACACACCTTCAGCCACAATGATCGACCTTGTAGTCGTGTCATCGGACTTGAGGCCGCATACACTGGACACTCGGGGGGAAAAAAGAGGAGCGGAACTGTCAACTGATCACCACCCGGTGGTGAGCCGGCTCAGATGGTGGGGGAGGACCTGGAAGGCCCATACAAATTGTGATGATGTTGGTAACTTCTGGCAGAGTCCTCTGTCAAAAAGAGTTTCTACTCTCACCGCTGTCAGAGCTTCAGCTATGTCCTGCAGGGGACATGGAGCCTGAGTGGACCACGTTCTGCGCCTCCATTATCAAGGCGGCAGACCAAGCTGTGACCGTTAGGTGCAGCCGAATGTGAAACGGCCGGGTTGAGGATCAGCACCTCCAAATCCGCGGCCATGGTTCTGGAAAAAAGGTGGAGAGCCCACTCCAGGTTGGGGAAGAGGTCCTCCCTATGGTGGAGGAGTTAAAGTGTCTCAGGCTCTTGTTTATGAGTGACAGAAGGATGGAGCGGGAGATCGACAGGCAGATTGGTGTGGCGCCAGCAACGATGCAAACTCGGGGCCGGTCTGTGTTGGCGAAGAAGGAGCTGAGCCAAAAGGCATAGCTCTAAATTTACAGGTGGATCTATGTCACAAGCTGTGGGTCACGGCTGAAAGAACAAGGTCACAGATCCAAGCAGCCAAAATTAGTTTTCTCTGCAGGGTGTCCAGACTCTCCCTTAGAGGTAGGGTGAGGAGTTTGGCCATCTGGGAAGGGCTCAGAGTAGGGTCGCTGCTCCTCCATGTGGAGAGGAGCCACATGAGCTGGCCCAGACATGTGGTCAGTGAAGCCTCCCTGGTGGGGTGTTTGAGGCATGTCAAAACAGGAGGAGTTCCCAGGGAAGACCCAGAGCAGACTGGAGGGACTAAGTCTCTAGACTGGCCTGGGAACGCCTCAGGATCCCCCAGGACGAGCTGGACCGAGTATCGAGGGAGAGGGAACTCTGGGCCTCTCTGCTTCGGTTGCTGCCCCCGTGACCCAACCCCGGATAAGCAACAGAAGACGGATGGAAGGATGGATGGATATTTTTGCAGCACTTCTGGACTTTCTAAACTTTAGGTAACAGAATACTTTAACAAATGACGGCTCTGAATCTGATTAAAAAATCATTTTGATCAAAACAATGGGCTGAATTAACAGTTAAATGAGAAATGGGGCATTTCGCAGATGTTGTGACATCGCAAAAAACAGGATGACAATGACACACTCACCTGTAGTACCAGAGGATCCCCTGGTGTAGCACTGTGGCAGTGGATAATGGAGGCCAGGGTGCTGGTGAGATTGTAGCTGCTGTGAAGCATTTTGCAACTGCTACTGTCCCAGGCTAGAGTGAACATACACAGAAAAAAATGTTTTTTGTTTTTTTTAAATGTTTTCAACATTTTCCATTAACACATGGCACATAAAGGTGTTGATTTAAAATAAAGACCATTTCACATTTTGCCCCAAACTGAAAAGTTAGGGGTGTGATAACTACAACATTCTGGGCTTAATGATTCAACTATCACATTGAACTAAATTTTTCAGCTTCATGATGCAGACTGCCATAAGGTTGGATCAAAATATATGCTCGTTGTAACACCTTTCATATAAGAAACCTCAACTTGCATTTGGTCATATCAACATATATGAGACTGTTTTAGTATTAAATACTCTGATGTTTTTGAATCCTGGATGGACAACGAATTGTGTAAGATTAAATTTTTTTTTTTTTTTTCCAAGACTCAATCTAAATATTGTGACTGATAAATACGATGTTAACCGAGAAAATCAGCATCTGCTGCTATTCAGTACGGAACAAAAATATTTGGTCAATGTGAATAGGTGTGGGAATGTGCAGCATCTCTGAACAGGAGGGACGACAGTACCCAGTTGGGCCAGAAGGGAGACGATAGAGCTGGCCAGGACAGGACTGGTGTTGGCATTTCCGATCACCTCCACCAACCCACTCACACAGTCTGCGTGAAGCGCCTGGCCTGAGGACAACAGCTGGTCACATTTCAGGCCTGACACCTCCTGCAAACATTGGAGAAATACTGAATATGCGATGCTGACACTGCAGACGTCACAGATATGTACAAACATCTGGACAGAGTTTATTTGTCAATTCTCGACTTAAATGGTCAAACTATGTCGCAGAGTGGAAACTCTTGTTTAGGCTCTTCTTTACCTTTTCTGGTAGGAAATTAATTGTCAAGAAAACACTTTTGAAAAATCCAGCAAAATAATAAGAATTGACCAAACACTCAAGAAGGCATCACATTAAGATCAGCGCGAAACATTATACACAGAGATTTTGTAAAATCAATAAGTACATTTATGAATACACCTATTTTCCCATGACAAGAAAGTTGTGAAACTTAAGTGAAATTGAGCAGTGGAATCAGTGCTTTGCATCCTCACTTCCACTTGTTTCTGGAGCTGCGCCGCGGTCTGCGCCGTCCTGCCGTCGCTGTACTGCTGGACGGCCAGTAACAGAGATTTCAGACAAGTAATCGAGTCCATCCTTTGGACGGAAAGTGTCCTTCCGTGTGCCTACGTGAGACAAACGACAAAGAGCAAACGACGAGATCGAAACAACGGCCGGCAAAAAAAAAAAACAACAACAACCGGCGTACGAAATACAGCAAGCTAGCTAGCTCCTAAAATACTCCGCGGCTTGTAACCGCAACCCGGTAGCGTTTGTTGATACTCAGTAGTAGCACAAGAAAACGTTACACAATGTCAATGTTTTTTTTGTTGCCGTTGTTTGTTTGTTGATATTATTTTGCTTTCCTTGATTACCTGCGCGGTTCTTCCGTCCTTCGAGCCACGTCAAAGACTTCCTCCCGCGCGAGCTTCGAACGGGACAGGAGCAGACCATGTTCGTTGAAGGGTTTACCGACTTGAAAATAAGAATCAATAAAGCTAAATTACTTTCCGTACAACTCTAAGGGATTATTTCATTTATTGTGCGTTTAATGAATGAAAAAATCCAAAACAAGGACGCGCAATATTCAAAATTCTAGCAGTTCCGTACAACCACATTCAGCTCTCTCCCCTGTCATTTGGTTTGTGCGAAGTGACGGCGGTGTTGACGCATCGAGAGGCGCGGAGCACAGCCGGACTGCTTAACTTAGAATAAAACTAAATTAAATTAAAATACATCTTAAAAACACACAAACACTGACTTTGTGCTTCTATAAGAGAGTGGGATAGAACACCATAAGCATATTCACCTGTTCCATTTTCATTGTTTGGTTTTAGTGATGTGAAATTATTGGATAAAACGATTTTAAACAAGATATTCACAGATCTTAAAGTCCTCGGTTGAGGGAAAATATCCTGATTAGCTTTTTCCCTGCTTGGAAATATCCCCAAAAGTGAGGGGGGCCACGGGTATGTGGTAAACATTGCTTGACTCGGTGAAGAAGAAAACCCTGCCTTGCAAAGAGTGGACCTATCGGGTGAGGCGTTGAGGTCATCCCAAGCGTGACCCATGGCAAACATCCCACCCAGTTGTCACCTGAGCGCGCGGCCCGCAAAGCTGGCTTGAGGTACCGGTGGAAACGCTCGCGAAGGCCATTGGCCTGAGGTGGTACGCCGTCGTACGATGCACTGTCGTCTCCGATGACCCAGCCAGTGCTGACCAGAGCGCCGACACAAATTTTGGACAGCGTTGTGAAACGGGGAGACCCAGGGAGAAAGGAAAGCCCGAGACATGTCTGTGGCCGTCGTGGAGGAAAACGGGGCCACTTCCGGCCACCCGGTGGTCCTATCGACCACGGTGAGCAGGTGCGTAAAGCCCTGCGAAGGAAGTAGGGGGCCCACCAGGTCCAATATGGACGTGGTTAAAACGCCTAAAGGGCTGCCCTAACGTGCCGATGAACCTTGGCGCGCTGGCACGCCACGCAAGCGGCCACCCACCCCTGACATCTCTTTGAACGCCTGGCCAGACAAACGTCTCACACACCAGCTTCACCGACACCGAGACGAAAACCCCACGATGCCAAGCCACCGGAACCACCGAGCGGGGCTGGCTTGTGGAGGTGTCACAGAGGAGAGCATGGCAACCGTCCACATCCTCCAGCCTGAGGCCAATGTGTGACAAATTCAGGGCGAGGACCGAGGTGCCGCTGCTTGCGAGCGGGCCAGGGCTCAGCCACATGTGACATGGCGAAAGTCAGTGGCTTGCATACGCCGTGAAAGAGCGCCAACAACTCCCTGTCAAAAACGATATATTTCCACCCCTACAATTTGCGGCGAAAGACTACTAGGGGCTGCCGGGCGCCCACCACCCGCTGCTCAACCACAGCCCCAACGGCAATTTTTTCAGACGCATCGGTCGTCAACGCTATGGGAGCTGTGGGCGCGGGACGGCCGAGAAGGGCCACATTAGCTTAGCCCCGTCGAAAGCGCGAACCCATTCCAGAATCAAGACAATCGCATCCTTCTCACGTCTCGAAGCCCCGTAAAGCAGCTTGAGGAGAAGGGCAACATGAGGGAGAAATCCGTTGTAAAAATTCACCATGGCCAAGAACTCCTGCGATGCCCTGACCGATGCCGGGCGAGGGAAATCAGCCACCGCCTGCACCGTAGAAGGCAACAGAACCGCGCCCGTGAAATGTGGTGTCCCAAGAAATCCACCAATGGCTGACCAGACTGGAACTTAGCCAGGTTGGGTATGAGGCCCAGACGCTCCGTGGTGGCGAACTCCCCCCTCGCAGTCGCCAGTTTTGCCACATCTAAGTGCCTCGCCCGTGCGAAAACAGGTGGTCCTTCCGTGGGGATGAAATGCTCCCCGCCCTGTCTCGCGGACACGGTTGAAAGCGCGGGTGTCGTCAGTGATGGGAAGTCCGCCATCAGTCGTTGGTACACATCCCCCGAAAACAAAGAATTGCCGTGCGTTCGCGGCCCAACCTCCCCCGTGAGGCGAATGACACTGCGTCGAAAAGACAGCGATTCGCCACATTCACTAACAGCCTGTTAGCGCAAAGAAAATCCACGCCGATGATGGGGACCGTAATGGCGGCGATCACAAAATCCCGCTCAAAATGGCGGCTGCTGAACACACAGAAACCGACCACGACCCGATAGTGTCTATAGCAGACCCGTTAGCAGTGCTTGCAGCATGACGGGGCGCTGCTTCTGGCCTGAACGTCTGCCTGCGTTGGGGGAAGCAGGCTCTTCTGCGAGCCGGAGTCGACCAAAAACCTGAGTCCATATCTCGAGTCCCTGACGAACAGCAGCTGGGTGTGTGTTCTCCATGAGGTCCAAGGCCGACCCGTCGCCCAAACCGGACAGGGAAAGTAACCCGTCCACTTCCGTCTCCGTCCACTCTGTTGGTCCAGCGCCGCAAAGACCAAAAAGTACCTGGCTTCCTCCGACACGATTCCACGCAGGTGGAAAATACCTCCGCATGCAGGGACCAAGCAGACGGGTCCTGATGATATACCCGAGGAAGTACAGAAGTGTCGAGTTCCTGGTTAGATTTATCAGCAGGATCTTAGAGAGTTTGAAGATGCCTGAGGAATGGAGAAGTGGGAAATTAAATTATGTGAGCAACAATAGGGTTTCAAGTGGAACCTAGAGGTTACAGGGAGATGAGATAGAGAAGGTGGGGGATTTTAAGTGCTTAAAGTCCTCAGTTGAGAGCAATGGAAAGTAGGGAATAGAGGCGAAGAAATATGATCAAGCACATTTGAACGTGTTTGAAGCACATGGAGAAAAGTTTCAGGGGTAATGCTGTGATGAGGAGTATAAGCCAGAATAAAGGGAAGGTGGGAAAGGTGTACAAGACAGAGGTGGGCCAGCAATGATGTATGCTTCAGAGACAGTGGGATTGAGGAAAAGACAGGAAGCAGAGATGAAGATATTGAGATGACGAGGACGGATAGGATGAGGAATGAGTCCCTCGTAACAGTTCTTCCTCTGTCCCCTCCAACTACACCTGTTACAAAGTCTCACTGTGTTGGTGCAGAGTTATGTCTGAGTGTGAGTCCGACCTCGACCTGTAACGGATTCACTGTGGTGACCCCTGAAGGGAGCAGCCGAAAGGAAAAGTACGTTACTGATGAATACCGTTTATTTTCAGTGCAGTCTCAAAAAAATGCTTAAACACATAACTGGAAGGCTTGTGAACACAAAACTGGATTTGCTCCTTTTTTTTTTTTCACATCAAGGATCTTTGACTCTTCTTTACAGGCAGAAATTGTCCTCAAGCAAAATAGAAATATATATGAAATCGAGGACGAGTGGCAGATAAAGCAGCATCGAAGAATATTTTTACTGGCTTTGGTTCAGACAACGTGAACCACAGCTGTCTGAAAAAAAAGCTAAGGTTGAAGTTTCGTTTTGGATATGAAAAAATTTAAGTCCAAACAGGAAATATACAGATATAGACATTTAAAATGTGTAGCAATTCTTTCTGGTCCTTGCTTTTTAACATGACCTTTCAAAAGAGGAAACGTGAGTTATTGGAGACAAACAACCACAACGCAAAGACTGTTGAAAACATTTCTCCCTCTGTCAAATGTCATTGACCTAAATAACCACTGTCCTTTAGCCACACATCAAACTCGAGGTTAAAACAAATAAACTGTATTCACACCATTCTAAAATGACTGATTTTTAGATGATAAATTCATTTTCATGTGTTTTGTGAACATACTGTCTGGATTTTTTAGAAATATAGTTCAGTTCCTCTTGCACGTTGTCATGGGAATGTGAAGGCCAGAAGTCAGGAAGGTAGCACTCTCACATAATCAGGTGGATCAGGGACATCTAGAGAGAAGCAGAAAAAGTCAGCAAAGAGAAGCAAAAGAAGAGGACGTAGACAGCATGACAGGTTATCTATCCCGCACTTTCATAGTCTGTCTCTTCTTCCTCCATCTTCGGTGGTTTCCGTGGTTCAGACAAAATGGTGTAGCGCCTTCTGACAGGGTAACGCAGTTCAATGGCCAGGCCCTGTCCGGGCTTCTTGTAGTGATGCAGGAGGTCATCCAAGCTCTCAAAGTGTTTCCCAATCTGTCCCGATCTTGTCTGCAGGATAGATTACATGAAACCATCATTTTATTTTAAGTTTTTTTTTCTGTGTGATAAACGTGGATATTTTGTTTTCAAAACATTGGCTAAATTTCTTCTAATTGTGGTAAATCGAATAGCTCCAATAAACATTTCAAAAAAAGAGAAGAAAGAGAGGAAAAACATTTAAATTCTGTCATTATTTCAACATTGTGGAAATTAGTTGAGGAAATAGGCTTTAAGTTGTTTTGTAATTATAGAAAAAAGGTATAACATTTCATTTTCACTTTTGATGAAATGAAAAGAAAAAAATTGGATTATATTTGTGTGTGTGTGTGTGTGTGTGTGTGTGTGTGTGTCTCCCTGTGTTTACCTGAATAATATATTGACTGGAGATGGTCTTAAACACTCTGTAGGTATGCACCGTCCTCTGTTTACTGCAAAGATTAACAACAAAAATCATGTTTTGGCACATCAGGACACAAGTGATTTTGCAGAATGTCAAGCAAATACGTAAAAATACTGAGAAATTTTGGAAAGGCCAGGGTACATCCAAAGGATGCTAATGTCACCACTGTAAATAGCAATGAGCTGTTTCTGTCTAACTGAATGTAATATGATAGAATAGAGTAGAATAGTATGAATAGAGAACGTGTGAAATGGAAAGATACACAGGCCACAGCCTTCCGTTATGTTGTCGCTTCAGAACCCAGCAATGGTTGAGACCATTGAATATGAGCACAATATTAATAATTGACAATTAGCTCTGATATGATTACCCATTTAAGTATTTGATCGTACTTGAAAAAAAGAAAATAAGACAAAAAAGAATTTAACGGAAAAAAAAAAAATCACTGAGGTTTTCAAAAGTAACAAACCTAAATTTGGAAAGAAAGTAAAACAAAAAACTCACTAAACACAGAGACACAGGGCTCCCTGGAAGGTCTCGCTGTCTCGAATGAGATAAGCACCATCCACGTTCTTCCTCGCCAGCAGTGCCTCACACTCCTTGCTGCCCATGGCGCTGTGGTAACACGATGTTGGAGCCTCTGCCATTTTGAGGAGAGACCGACATACACCCGCCACTGTGCACACACTGCGATGTGACCAGCCTCTTCCAGCCCCCAAAGACCCCTGAAGGTGCCCTGGACAGGGACAGATTCTCACTCACACCGAAAAAGGCTGGCACCTCTAAAGTCAGTTGGTGGCGAGAGGATCTACAATCTGAGGGTGCTACTGGAAACAGGTCAGTGGTCCTGGGTGATCAGTAGAGAGCAGAGTGAAACAATTCGCAGGCAACAACATACATGGTAAGCCTTGCAGGAAGTAGGTGTGTTTCTGCTACAAATATAGATGTCGTCAAATAGAAAAATTGAAAAAGAAAAAAGGTCTTCTGCTCACTGTTGCACAAACTGCTTTTCCTACACATTTCTCACATTTTCCCATTTCTCTTCCATTTAGTTAGTGTTTGCCCTGGGGCCTCTACTTTGTTGACACCCTCTTTATTATGTACTTCCCTTACAGACAAAGGGCGCGCTTTCATGGTGGCTTCTTGGTTCGTACTTCTGCCTCACAGCATGAAAGACCCTGGATCATTTCCCACACAGGAGCTTGCATGGTTCTCCAGTGTCTCCCAAAAACATGCAGATGTTTAGATTGGAAAATTGCCCAGATGTAGGAGCGAGCGGCTGTTTGTCTGTTTCTGTGGGGTTTTTTCCTGGTGCACCCGGTCGCTCACAGGTGTGGGTCCTGCCTAGTAAATATTAGTAAATATTTTTTCCTGATTTTCAATTAAACTGACTGCTGCTTCCATTTCTGTCACGATTTGATTCTTTTAAAAAACCTGCGAAATGAAAGAATTCATACACAGCATCATGGGTCAGAACATTCTTAATAATCTACAGAATGAATTCTTTCAACAGTTCCCACTTATTGCAATTTCATGCTTAGGCGATTCAGTAACGCCGAAATAGCACCATAAAATAAACTTTTTTCAAAAACAGCAAGTTCTGATTGTCATTACAGAGAAAAACATGAACTACTGTGCAGTTGTCTTCACTACAGACTTTAATTAAGTCTTGATTTTTTCTTGAAATAATGAACTGCAAGTTGTGGAAATGCTGCTCACATTTCCACGGATTCATACATCAACTTTTTCTCTTCTTTGGTACACTTCAATAATTATTCTTGTTGAATTAGACACATCAGTTTAGGGCAGGGGTTCCCCCACTTTTTCTCCTTGTGAGCTACTTTTTAAATGGCCATGTGAAAAGATCTACCTGCAATAAAAAGGCTGAATATATATTTATTTATCTGTCCACTGAGTATACTTCGCACAATATATGGACAGTAGCTGCTGGTAGCTGGACTAGCTTTTCAAATCAGCCTCTAGAAAAATGACTGCAGCGTGGAAAGCGGGGATTTTAGTTCCATCACTTTTCTCCTTCCCGTCTCAATTTTTGGAGGGAAATTTGAGTCATAGCTTAAAATGAACATTCCAAAAGTCGATTGACAGATCAACCAAGAGCACTTTGAATGTGACATTGTGATACAAAAGTCCTCCTCCGATAGCACGTGGAAGAGATGTGTTTTACCCTTTCTTTCGAAGAGATACTTGAAAGAGCTTGCAGTTGCATGAGCACCACTGACCGAGCATGCGTGGGGACTCGTGTGTCAAACAAAACACAAAACTCTCAGACTGGCTGCCCGGTGCAGAAGTCCTTCGTTGAAAGAAAATCCACAGTCGTGTCCATATTTTAATTTGAACATTTGATCAAACTAAATAAACTATTCCGACATTCAAACGATTTCCATGCCGATGTGAAATGGACAAGTTGAGATGCTGAATGCATGCAGAGTGTGATGCTACGATCGTTGAGCGAATCAGAGCCCAGGATACAGATCCTCATGCTCTGGTTGGTTGCCACCATAGGAAATGTTTGTTTTTCCATGAAAATAATTGAAACAATAAATGCAAAAAAAAATACTGCGGCGACCCTTCAGTAATGTTGAGAGGATTGTTCGGAGTTCTGTAATTTCCTACTGTCTGTGAATGAGTTTGGACGAGTGAGCGAGGGGGCGGTTTGTGTGCGAGTACCAGAGGAGCGAAGGTCGATGGAGCTGCTGCTGTTGTGGGTTTTTTGAGGTGTAACTGTCCTTATCAAAGAAAGGTTTGTTAACCGACAACTCATACTTGAGCACAAAAACCGTGAGGGGCCTGTCTGAAGGACTGGAAATAGGCCATCGTATGGGGGTTGGAGAGGTGAGCGGTGAACATCATGTCGCACAAAAACAAAACGAGTTGACATGAGCTTTGCAAGCACCAAAGACTGGTGCACAACAGTGGTGAATGGGGATTGAGCCCGAGCGCTGTTGGGTAAAAAAAGGATGAACAGCCGGACTGGGTTGGAGGAGCAGAGCTCTCAGGGCAAAGCAAAGCGGCTGACCAAGAACCTGCTCAGCGGGCGACGCACCGAGGTCCTCCTTAGGAGCCAAAGTCAACCCGGGCATAACCCGAGCTAAACGGTCCAACCAGCTGCCATTCCAGAGCGCAGCATGCAGTGCTGTCTTGAGTGACCGGGAGAACCTCAGCCATAAGCCATAAGCCTGACGGTGGTATGCAGTACTACGGTGCACCTTCACACCCGACGATCTTGCAAGTGCCGACCAGAGCTCTGACACAAACTGTCCGTGAGGATATCCGAGGCAACCAGTGTGCTGGTTAGCTTTAGCACGTTTGCAAGCTGCACGTGCAGCCGCACACCCCTTAACAACCTTGCGGAGGCCAGGCCGGACAAACTTGGAGCTAGCCAACTTCAAGTATAAGGCCTGAACTCCAGGGTGCGAGAAGGAGTGGATTGAGTTGAAGACCAGGGCACCAGAACCACGGGGCGAGGACGGCCAGTGGAGACAGGCAGAAATACCTTCCTGCACCACTGCATCCTCGAGCTTGAAGCCGGTGCGTATCGACCCAAGGCCGAGGACATCCAGGTTTCTGGGCTGGTCAGCGGACATAGCCAGGAAATCCACCCAGAGGTGCACAGGACGCACAGGCAGGTCCGCACAACAGACAATTGGCAACGGGGTTGGACTTCTCGGCCACGCGTTAAATGTCAGTTGTGAAGTCAGAGATGGTTGCCGGATGCAATGCTGTCAAGCAGACCACGGCTCAGTCACCTTGGACACGGTGAAGGTCAGCGGTGTATGGTCCACACGAGCCGGGAAAGAGCAACCTTCCGGCAGGAACCGCAAATGACGGGTTGCCAGGTGCAGGGGCGAGCAACTCCCGGTCAAAAACGCTGTACTTGCGCTTGCTATCTTAGAGCTTGCAGCTAAAAATGTGAGTGGCCGCGCATTCGCCACACCGCTAACACCTTCGAGGGCAATGGGACGGTGGCTTGTGGTGAAATACGGTGACCCAAGAATTCAAACGACAGCAGTCCAAACTGACACTTGACCGGGTTGACCATCAGGCGATTTGTAAGCGGCGATTTGTAACATCCATGAGCAAACAATTAGCACACAGGAAATCCGTGCCGATAATAGGAAGAGTAATGGAGGGATTTACAAAGTCCTACTCGAAATGGCGCCCGTGGAAACACACAAAACACCGTATTCGTGCCAAATGTCGCAATGGAATAACCGCTAGCAGCGCTCAGTTGCGGGCCACCGTCGTCGGGCTGTTTATCCGTTCTCGTCGAAGAGAGCAGACTCTTCTGCAGGCTGGATTCCAGCAGGAACCCCGTTCCTGACTTTGAGTCCTTAGTGAAGGGCAGCTCGGTACGTCCGCCAGCGCCCACGGCTGCTGCTCGAGCGCTGGCCTTGCCGTTTTTCCCCTGCGTCGAACCAGCACGTCGGGATGCACGCCTTGTTTGACAAACAGCAAATGGAAAAGCCAGAGGCCGGTCCGGATCCACGTCTCCTCTCAGTTCTGTCAGGTGAGACGCACCAGCACTGGTGTCCACCGCAAAGCTCGATTTAGTGGTGTGTGTGTGTGTGTGTGTGTTCTGTCTTGCAAATATCTTTCAAAAATAAATGTTGGAAAAAGGATCGGGTTAAATGCATTCATCATCATTAAAAGTCAACCTGAAGCCCGGGAGTTATTAGAATGCATGAGGCCTCCTGTGAGCTAAGCATCTACCTGTCCAGTGTAAAATACGTTGTTTAATTACTTTGTAAATTTTAATTTTTCTCCAATACTTTTTCAGTTGTTTCTATGTGGTGTCATTTACTGATTATTTTTACTCAGTCGAATTGAATATTTTACGTTAAAAAAAAGTAAGCGAGATGTTGCATAAGAATCTGCTTGACATGATGTGAAACATTGTATCACATGACTTAAAAATCAGCTGGGAATTACATTGAAAAAAATGGCAAGAAACAATCTAACAGCAAAAACACTTCCAGTGCATTTCGAATTGTAGAAGTACTTGGTTTTTGTTTTTGTTTTTTTATCTTATTCGTGGCCAACAGGTAGGGGAGCCACTCTTTCGGGTTGGATGGAGGCAAATGATTTGCTGTAGCGAACCCTGTAGGGAAAGCCAAAAAGATTGTTATGCCAAGTATCTCACCCGCCGGTCTCATTTTACGCCTGTTCTTCTTCATTCCGTGGTTGGACGTCATCAAGAAAGTCATCTTGAGGGCCGTGTCCTTCCACATCTCACCACGAGAGGTCAGCAGCAGGCTCCTGGTCGCAGACGTCACACTGCTATTGTATTGTATTTATTTATGTGACTTTGGACAGTGCACACTGATCAACATCTGAGCATTTGAGCCTCAGTGTAAACGTGCCAGAGTTAGCATACAAGCTAAATATAAGAGCAACATCCTGAAGAACATGGTGCCGGTGAGAAATGCAAGAACAAAACAATTACCCTGAGAGTAAATACTTATTTCGGACTTTTATTCTACTGAAATGCCACTTGCTGCTCCTCAATCACCGATAATAGAATAGCTTATTTACAATACATTTATGTTTAAAAGTATATTCCACTGCTTCCTGTGTGGAATACACCAGCTTGTGCCCCACGTACTCAAATGTGACACATGAAGTAACATAAAGTAATATTTGTAGGCTATAGATAGTAGTAGTTTTCTCAAAATAAATGTTATGTGGAATAAGCCTCTAAAGCTGTAAGTACCTAGGCTGAAAGTACTATTCAGGTTGAGTAAACCACTGAAACAAAGTACATGGACAGTACATGACATGCCAATGCAGTTCACGGCTTCTGTGTGGTGGATAAAAAGATATTAGAACTTTTAGCACAAGGACCAATACAGTATTTGGTTGGAACAAACTTTCTCAGATTCTACCTTGCAGATTTGCAGATCTTGTTTTTTTTTTTTTCCAAGCTCTGGACATGAACACTATCACATGGTGCTGGACGCTTCCAAGACAAGCTCACTCACTCCTCCAACAGGTCCTGGCCTCAGACTACCGGGTGAAGGACAGCTGGCTGGTGCAGACCCTACTGAGCGCACACACCCTTGCTGATGTAATGACACAGAGTTCTGGAATCACCAAGAGAATGGAGGTGAGAGGAACCACAGATTGTTTAAACGTCTGACTTGAGTGATGCTGATTAAGATGGGCAGACTTAATCAGAGACAGGCCGGTGGTTTTTGGAAACAGGCACATTTCACCTGACCTCCCGAGAGCTAAGGGAAGGTTGGCAGCTGATATGGCCTTTTTACTGCAGGTTGCGTGACAGGGAATGACAGAGATTCTCAATTTTTCTATTTTTCAATTTTTAAATCATATCCCTGTGTGTGTGTGTGTGTGTGTGTGTGTGTGTGTGTGTGTTTATGACATCATCCCAGCTGAGGGGAAGTAAAGGCATCACATGCCTTTAGTGAGGCAGCATCCCAGCTGCCTCCCCTCGCTCTCCAGCGGCGGTCTACGTCCTCAGTCGTGATCTTCTCTCTCCCCACAGAACTGCTGGAGGTCCTCTTTTCTCCTCACTCCCATCGGAACCTGCAGACTGAGCTCAAATTGTAAACACCAAATGCACGAAACTTGATCAAGTTTATTCATCATTTCATATTCGCCTCGGATGTATTTTTACAGTCCAACCTGGTTTACTCCCTGGTCTTTCCTGATGTATGTTTTTACAATTTCCCAAAACGCCCCTGACAAAGAACTGCTCTGAGGTGTGTCGTGGATTCACTAAACCCCCAACCTCTCCCCTAACTTGTCACTACAACATATTTTATCCTGACATTGAACAAGTAATGAATTGTAACAACATGCTGCAAATTATTTGTAGAAAATCTGATCTAATTCAGAATCCTATCAGAAAAATGTAAAAATTAAGTACCATCTGAGAACGGCAGAAAGAAATTATTAGGAGAAAACATTAATATTTCTACTTCAATTAAATTTGTGTCAAGGGCTTCTTAGGGCAGCAGTGTCTTATTTTGATGAGAAAAATGTTTATGATTTCATCCCATTTAGGCATTGCAGGGATATCTAGACATCCTGCGTTCAATGATTAGGTTTAAATCCAAGCTTTTGTTTGATTTTAGCTTCCAGTTATGCTGAAGAAAGGAAGCTCAACCTGACAAAAACTGATACAGCCTGATACAAATTGATAACTCGTACTGCAGGGTTCAGGAGCCGTGTTTGGCAACACATTTCAAGAACCTGAAAGAGGTGGAGGATAAACCCTCCAACTCGCGCTGACTTCGTTGTCCGTTGTTGTCCTTCGCTGTGGGTGACGCCAGGACCGGACTTATGGATCTCAAGCGGGGTCAAAAACATGAACGTTCGCTGGAAGTGGCGCCCCCGATGAGACAAGTCATGACACCTCATGGGGGTCACACCCATGCCGGATTATCCCGTTAACTTTAACACACATGAATATGTCCAGCTTCTATGGTTGAGCTGTGATTATCTTCACAGCTTAGGCTCCTCTAATAGATCATCAGACCCCCCCCGACCTCATGACCCCTTTCTCACCCGCTGACTCGGCCTGAGGTTGCCTCACTCACAAGGCTGAGTGTAGTTTCTGAAGATTCATCCGAGAAAGACGAAACTGAAGCCAAGTCGCCAGTTTTGCCTTTTCTTTTTTCGTTCGCTGACTAATATGTTTTGTGACGTTGACAGTCTGGCCCAGCAGTTACTGAGCAACAAACAACCGTATTATCTGTGTCTGTTTGTGATTGACTATTGGCAGTAGGTGAAGAAAAGAAGCAGAAAAAAACCCCAAAACAAGCTCACCGGTTTGAGTCCAGTGGGATGTGTTTGTGCCGAGGCTCCTCTGGCTCTGAATTGTCCTTGAATGTGAAGGAAAGAGTCAATGCATGCGGATCCATGTGGACCTGCGCCTGAAGTATAACCTGACCCCACTGCCCCACTTCATGCAGCTCATGAAGAAATGAACGTACTTCATTAAATATCGATAAAGCTCTCGGTGTTTTTTCATAAACCCTATCTTTATTTTTGCCTGTGTTTTTATTATACCTGATTAGCTGCTCCTTTACTATATCAGCATATTTATGTACCACAGGAAAGGAAGGAGCGCTTTGAAGGTTCGGTAAATGACTGCGTTACGGATGATGTTTGTTCCACAGTAACAATTTCCAGACATTTGAGAAGAATCGGGCTTTTATTCCATTATAAATTAGACCGCACCAATCTTTTCTTCATGTCACGCAAACTGCGAATCAAATCATTTGTTTTCAGTCCATGAATGGAGTGACATGAATGAGTGAAATACAGTATTATGAAAACCATGATGACACGTATATAAACTAAAGATTAGGAGAACATCTTTTAAAAGGGGAGAAAAATGTACTATTACTATTTTCGGCGTATTTCTATAGGTCTATTTTTTTTTTCAAATCTTGTTTTGAAAAAATCGCCGAGGTCCTTTGTGGCCTCACACACAACAGTTTGATTTTTAGGAACTGTGAGCACCAGAGGATCAATGTCCGCAGGATGAACAGCTTCCTTTGAAAAAAACAAGAAGACTGACCACAAAGTACTGTTTCTATAATCTCTTCGACAGGATCCACACAGCCCGTTTCCTTCATGCCAAGTCAGGTGACTGACCAGAGGGCGTGGCCTTCAAGATAAGCTTGTTAAATCGCTAGAACATTGTGACCTTATTGTGACCTTTTACCTGGCTTCTCATCAGCCAATTGCTTTTCAGCTCTAGTCTCTGAAAACATTTAAATTTAGATTTTATTTTCTAAATGGGGTCAGTTTCAGTGTGTGTCTGTGTATACGCACACACACGCACACACACACACACACACACACACACACACACACACACACACACACACACTGCATGTCCTTATCCAAATGATCATCATTTCAATTTCCTTGATGATGGATTCATTTTCATATCCAAGAAATCGTCCATCTGATATTTACTTTGCACATTTATATTTGTTTTGTTCTTTTTTAAAAATGTTTTGTTTGTTTTTTCCCCCCCTTCTTTTAAATGTATTGGACCTTGACTTGACACATGTTTTGTTTTTTTTTCTGGCTGCTATTTTTCTCACGAAACATCCCCATTACATTTAAAGACATCAGGTAAATGTTCTTTCTTTTCACGTCTAAAAATGTCTCAGTTAACCCACATTTATCAATGAATCAATTCCACTGGGGGTCAGGCGCTTTTTCGAGTTAATTCGGGGTCCAGAACAGCAAGAATGTTTAAAATCTGTTATTTAGATCGATCACTTTTGAAGCTAGAGTGGTATGTTTAGAGATGCGTGCCCTGGTTGTTACCACACAGCGCCGCCAGCCGTCTGCTCTACTTGCTGACCATTAACTGCGCAGTTTAATGGCACCTGAACCCTCCGCTCAGATCTCATGCCTTTAGAAATGCAGAACGAGCTGGCCTGGACATTAAATGACATATGTTTACACAGACTCCCGAGGGTTGGGTGGGCCGGGCGCAGCGCAGCTGCAGCCTCAGAAGCTATTAATACCTTGGCGCTGAAGGGCCTCCGAGTGGAATCGCTACCCACTAATCAGCGACAGGGGCTGGTGGAGCCGAGGGCCACCGACGATGTCTTTTCTATCTTTTCGTGCTGCACCCTGGTTTTCGCTGCGTCAACTCGCACAGAGTTGGATGTTTGTAACTGTTGGTGCAAAAAAAATGGACTTTTGGGTGCATTCACAAAATACATGCTAATGTGATGTGATGAGACGCAGTTTGAAAAAGGAAGGAACTTTCGCCTGTGGTTTGTTGTCATTAGCATGGTTTGGGTTTGTAAAACTGCTTAAGTTAACATGGTGATAACATGTAGGAATGCAATTTTACGTCATTAGGATGCTTGAACTGGAAGTTGTCAAAGGATGAATGGTCGGGCATTTTGGCACCAACGACCACCTCGCTTGACATCAGGAACTTCGACAAAAAACTGTCCAGCCTGCAAAAAAATGCTATTTCTGAGTCGCTGAACAAAACCATCCTCCGTGTGAAGAAAGACCTGACCGGTCGATGCCACGCGGAGACAAAACATCAACTCATGGAAGCGGCGCTGTCATTTTCAAATCATGTTAATTTCATGAACTGATTATCTAGACTGCTTTTCCGGCACTCGGGGTCACAGGGATGCTGGAGTTTATCCCAGCGTTCATCGGGTGAGAGGTGGGGAACACCCTGGATTGATCGACGGCAGGGCCACATATCGAGAACAACCCGTTCACTGCCTCATTCTCACGTCTGGGCAATCTATGGTCTCCATTTGACCATCTACATGTGCCGGTTCTGTGGAAGGAAACCGGAGAGCCCGGAGGTAAACCCAAGCAGGCAGAACATGCAGACCCCTCACAGAGAGGCCCCCTGTTGGAGTCGAACCGTGGTCCTTCTTGCTGGCAGAAGAGCGGCGTCAACGTGCCTCCCTGTGTTAAGTTTAACGAACAAGTCCAAAATAATATGAAGACAAAATAAGGGATTTGTTAACTTCAGTAAAAAAAGTAGTTTGCATCATTGATTGTGGGTCAGATTTCTTTCTCTTACTCTCTCTTTTTCCAGACTTTTCCGTTTCGATCCTCCCCTGCATCTTCAGAGAGGGCAGATCCACCCTCTTCTCCTCCCTCCTTCCCTGAATCTTTCAACAAGCCCCTCCTCCCTCTCCTTCCTCTCTGTCTGACGCCACACTTCCACATTACCTCCTGGTACCGGTGGTGTTTGGAAGGATGCTTCCCCGCAGACTCCTGGGACTGCTGGGACTACTCACACTTTGCGTAGGTAAGACTTGGTCCGCATTTCCTCTGGATAACATCAGGTTACGCAAGAGCAGCTGCAGTCCCTGTGTTTGAGGGTTTTGGGGGGGATTTTGTCCGGACATGTGTGAACACACAATTTAGGTCACGACTCAGGTCACCGCTGACACAGTTTGAGCTTTTTGAAAAGTGAAAACCTTTGGGTCTAATGTGAACGCGCATCACACACTCACTGCTCTCTCATTTTGCTTGGGGGCTAAATCGGGGCCCCCGGTGGGGCCCCCAACCACCGCCCGGACCTTGTCCCGCCCCTCTCCCCTCAGACTGACAGCTGTAATCACCTCTTGTGCGGAGGGTGGGGCGAATGGAGATGGGATGAAGAGTTTTTTTATAGCAGCTTGATCCTATTGAGGGCAGTGTCGCACGCCGGTGTTTTCATGTTGCTTTCAAGTGTCCCGCAGAAGCTCGGGAGAGCCTGCTGCCTTGTTGTCATAGCTCCCGCACTGAATAACGCAAAAAAAAAAAAAAAATTATAGATAAATCCCCACAAATTTGGGATGTATCACTTTGATTCTGTTTGATAACAAACTTCTCTCCGGTTCAATTGTCCAATTGTTTCTCCGGCATTCTTTCATTTACTTCACTGGGATTCAACTGAGCTTAAAAGTGAGATTTCTAGTTTTGATTAGCACAGATTATTTCCGTATTGAAGTCGTGTCAGTCGAATGTCGGAACAGAACCTAATGTCCGCCTGGCTGAGGTAGAATACCGGACTGCTGCACTTTCTCCAGACACTTGGCTGCTGTTACTTGATCGATCCCATCCGCCAATCCAATCCTCATGTCATCGAGCTAAAGACGCTCAGATAGGCTCAGGATCTCTTCGCTGGGAAACCAGACAAGGAACTGATCCTGTTATTTACGATCAGGACGGGTTAAGGATTGAGCCGCGACAGACGAGGGGGAACATATTGACTGTGTGGCGCTTTAGAAAAATAAAGCTCTCGCTGCCACCGATCACGACCACGCAGGTGCGTTTCAATGAAGCCTCTGCATGAAAACCACCTGGTGTTGAACTTTACATTCCCGAGCCTTGAGTTGAAAATGGAAAGCAGGCTCTCCTTTGAGGGAAAGTGTCCGTCTAAGGCGCGAGGTGTGCGAGGAGACAGCTTCACGCGCTGGTTCGGCATCGATGTGCCATCGTTAAATTCACTTTGTGCACAGTTGCGTTGAAAGTTTGAAGCAACTTTTTTTCTTTTAGTGTTTTCATTAACGTTCATTCGCATCTCTTCGCAAGAAATGGATGCCAGTAAAATGAATCAACAGAACTCACCTTTTTGTCCGTGTATTATTTGGTAGGTTCCTTATCTTCTTTGTCAAGCCGTGACCTTTGACCTTTCAACATCTGGTTGTTTTTTTTTTTTTTAAATGCTGTTCAATTTTTAAAAGAAGGATGACCACTCACCGCGTCGGTGAACGTCACGTCCCACATGACCGATTTTGTGGAACCTGACTGTTGCTTGAAAGTGCTAACTGAAGGACTGCTGTGCGTTCAGGCCAGGAGTCGAGCGTGTCAGACGAGCCCTGCGACAACTTCACCGACCTGAACCTGTCGCACTGCCTGATGGGAACCAGCCTGTACGTGCGGCTGCTGCTCTACGGCAGGTCCAACCCGGACTGCGGACGTGAGCTCGAGCACCGGCATCTGGCCTCGCAGCCGCTCCTCAACCTGTCCCGGCCGACCGCCTTTGTCATCCACGGCTACCGGCCCACCGGAGCGCCGCCCATCTGGATCAGGCATATCGTCCAGCTGCTGACCCAGCAGGGGGATATGAATGTGATCGTAGTGGACTGGAACCAGGGAGCCGCAAACCTCAACTACTTTACCGCGGTGACCTACACCAGGGAGGCGGCCAACAACCTGACCAGGTTCATCATGGCCATGCAGGTAGGAACCCTCAAGAACACCGGCAACGACCGAGAACCCTCTCCTGGGAGAAGGAGACAAAACGGCAGCTTACCCCCCGAAAACATTCCCGAGCTGACATTTGAAGAGAATTCTACCTGATTTGCTTATTTTTTTGGAAGAATTGAAGTCACCGTCTACTTTGTTTTTAGGGAATATCCAGTAACGTATTAGTAGTAATTATAAATATCAATAATAATGCTAATGTAAGGTAGCTTCTATGGCACTAAGTTGTGTCCCTGCTCATTTGTCAGGTAATCTCTTTGTGCTATTTATATCAAATTACTTGCAAAGTAAAAGCACCTTGATTTTTAGTCATTTCTACTCCATTTGAAAAGTCCTAATAATGCCTTGATAGTGAAGAACTGACGGACCAATGAGCACTGACAGCGCTGAATGTGCCCCTACAGGAGGAGGGAGCCTCGCTCGGTTCCGTCCACCTGATTGGAGTGAGCCTGGGGGCTCACCTGGCTGGGTTCGTGGGCGCAAACCTGAAGGGACGGATCGGCCGCATCACAGGTACGTTCCGGAAAAGCGTCTGCGGTCGTTTGAAACTCGTTTCATTCCACGCTAAAGACATATTCTCATGTCATACGACTCATCTGAGACTACATGGTTATGGATAGTTCTGTGCCCTTGAAACACTGACCCAAGCCTAAAAGCCTGCCGCTGGACACGAGGCGTGTCAGCCCAGGACTGGTTACCAGGTGATCATGAACATACAGTTGGATGCAGTTCCGGGTCTCCTGAGGAAACCCCGGCAAAGACGGGGAGAAGAAGCAGAGTTCACACAGAGAGGCCCCCTGAAAGGAGACCAACCAGGGACCCTGTTGCTGTCAGGCAGAAGCTCGAAACATTGCGCAGCCCTGCAGCAGCAAAAAAAATTTAATCTATTTCTTGTCAAGTTTGTTCTTAAAATCCATTTTTATGTAAAACTGAAAAAATATGCATGTGATTTTTTCCAGATTTTCATTCTCTTTTTTTTCCCTGGATGTTTTGATGTTCTTCTTTCCGATCTCTCATTTTAAATAAGCAACTGAACTAGAATGTTTTCTTTTTTTTCCACAAAACAGAACAATGATAACAATCAAGTTAACGCTGTTTTGAAGGATAAATAATCAATCTGAAGTCACATTCTCAACCTTCTCTCGGAAAAATCGGTGAAGGTTCTCGTAGGACCCCCTGATCCGAGTGACGATCTCGGGATCAGGACTCAGAGCGTGACGCAGGAAGCTCTTTCCTTCCCAGGTCTGGACCCTGCTGGACCGATGTTCACCAGCGCCGTGCCGGAGGAGAGACTGGACCCTTCGGACGCCATGTTCGTGGACGTCCTTCACACCGACATGAACTGTGAGTTGAACCTCCCGCTTAAATGGCATCTGTTCATCAGTGGAATATGGAGACAACGAGTGGGATCAGGTCATTGCTCTGCTGTGCAGGATAACACAGATGAAGATGCCGAACCGCAGAGGTTCTCAGCCTCTTTTGTGTTGAACCAAGCTGAAACTCTTTGAATCCAGAACCCCCTCCAGACTGTCGCTGGCGGCTGGGGTTCGTTCCATCCAAAGATGCTTTGCTTGATGTTCAGAGCTCTTCAAACCATTGAACTCTGATCCAGATTCACGGATCTGACCTGAAAATGGACGAGAATAGTAGAAACTATTCATTTTAATCTTTTTTCAATGTTCAAAATTCTGGAAATGACAAGTTAAAACCCTCACTGGTTTTTTTTTTAAATATTGATAAAAATATTGCCTTTTTTCTGTTTGTCAATCTGCTCAATTTGGGGCGAGAAATTAAGAAATGAATCTTATTAAAAGCAATATATCTTATTTTTTTCCATTTTTATATCCTTCTGTTCATAAGTAAAAAAAAATAAAAAGGTGACTTACAGTAAAAGATACTGAATATAAATTTACAAAAAAAAGTTGTTTCGAAAAATTATTATTTAAAGATAAAAGTTAACTTCCAACACCAACGTTTTATTTTCCGATGTTTTGCAGCCTTCGGACTGAGAGGAGCTCATGGCCACATTGACTTCTACGCGAATGGGGGTGCGGACCAGCCAGGGTGCCCCAAAACCATCTTTGCAGGTAAATGCCACACACACACACACACACACACACACACACACACACACACACACGCGCACACACACACGCACACACACACACACACGCGCACACACACACACACTGACAGGCGGCTTCTCTCTTCTGCAGGAAAGTCCTACTTCGTATGTGACCATCAACGCTCTGTGTTTCTTTACCTGTGCGCCCTGAACCGTACCTGCAGCCTCACAGCGTACCCCTGCTCCTCCTACTCTGACTTCCTGGATGGGAAGTGCCTGCAGTGTGAGGCCTTCAAACCAGCCCCCTGCCCCGTCCTGGGTGAGGGATCACATGAATCATTTGCTTGTATCCTTGTAACAGTTAAATTCACGGAGATTCACAGGTATCTTTTATTGTTTACCTATCAATGCAAACCATTTTGTTTTTTAATTCCAAAAAGTTTTTAAGGATGAAAAGTGAAAAAAAAAACCCCAAAAAACGATCACAAACGATCACAAAATCTCTTTTGGAAAAAATGAAATATGTCAAAAGTGAAAACAAAAGCAAATCCATGAATCTTGTCTTTGCAAATCTGGAGAAACTCAACAAATTACAATAATAATGAATAACAAATAATGCCAAATATTAGCGACAATATTTAAGAAAAGGACTGCAGAACAATTCAGGGTTCTAGAGGATAAGAACTCATACCCACGCTAAATATACCGCGATGAAGGTGAGGGTCGGAGCTTCAACGGCTCTCAGCGCGTTGCTTTCTGACGACCGACCTATGTCGTGTTCCCTGGCAGGCTACGACCTCAGCCGCTGGAGAGATGCCCTCCTGCATCGCGGACAAACCAAGGTGTTCTTCAGTACAACCGCAGTGCCACCCTACAGGAGTGAGTTGGGGCTCCGGGTCATAATGTAAATAAATTGATCAATAAAACAGAGAAACCACTGACATGGAAAACACTGAGGAACCTCAACAGTCGTCCCACTGAAATGTTTTCGCCCTTGAAAGTATTGTTTTAAAACCTTATCTGGTCACAAAGACAAATTAATTTCTGCCTTTTCGATTTAAACTGCTAAAAATGTGATAAGTGTATTGCCATTGGTGTTTTTCTTTGTAGCTAAAAGAAGATACTTGGCTTGAATAAAAGCGTTGGTTTTGACTAATGTTTGCAATGTGAAAAAAATCCCTATATGTGATGATAGAGTGTGTTACGTGTGTGTGTGTGTGTGTGTGTGTCTGATAGAGCTGAGTTACAGAGTGGACATGGTGACGTGGAACCAGTACCTCCGCTGGGGGGTCGTCTACATCCGCCTGCACAGCGGCAGGAACTCTGTCGAGGCCCAGATTGACCAGTGAGTCTCTGCTGAAAACCCAGTGACAAAAAAAAAAAAAAAAAAATGAACAATTAAGTCTATTTCTTTATTTCAGGCGAATGAAAATAATGAAATTTGTGACATTTTGGACTGAAAGAAAATCTTTTATTTTCAATGATTGAGTTATCAATTTGTTGATTTTTTTTTTCGATTCAATTCAAAACAGTCAAATTGAGTTCCTAAAAGCCCCCCCAGCAATATGAATCAAATACAATGATTAAAAGTCTGATATTTAAAAAAAAAAAACATCCAATTTATACCTTTCTCCTTTCAGAAGGTTTCCTTTTCGGCCGGTGGAATATAAAACTTGTAAAAAAAAGAAACAACTTCACATGAAATACGTGGATGAATCCAAAAGATCTACATTCAAAGTAAAATGCGGGCTGATGTTATTACTGTTTAATTACTACAGGAGGCACCGCAAAGCTCAAACTCACAAAGAAATGATCAAATTGATTCGGTAACCTCTGGACTTAATCCCCCCCCCCCAGTAAACCGCTGCGCTTCGAGCAGTACACGTCCACACGCCTGCTGGCCCAGTTTGACGAGGACCTGCCTCAGGTGCAGAAGATCTCCCTGCGCTTCAACACCGGCAACGTCATCGGCCCGCGTTACAAGATCCGGCTGCTGCGGATACGCCTAACGCCGCTGGAACGTCCAGAGAGGTCAGCTGACCTTTGCCCTCACCTGCACACACACTCACACACACTCTAACTCGTTCTAAGATCCTTCACAATTCCACCAAAATATCTTTCTGTGTGCATATGTTTATGCAACCATAAACATATGCACATAAACTGCTTAATGCGAGAAAAAACACTGCCAAAAAACTAAGAACAAAACGGATCGAGACAATCGCAGAGACGCTCGTGTGCTCAGATTGCTCCTCCTGCACCTCCATCAAGAATCCAACCCTCCGTCAGAACAGAGGTTGTGAAAACTGAGTTCACAAGTGTGGGGAAATTTTCAACTTGAAATAAATAAAATAAACGAACATCTTACAAGGTTAATATTTCCCTAGATTTCACCCTAATTTGAAGAGATTGAACCGCGATCTTCCGGTGTTCAAAAACCCCATGAATTTTTCGCATAGAAAACAATTAAACGTGAATGTATAAATCTCCGCAATGTTCCAAACTGTTCAATGTGTTTCGCTCTCTGTCAGGTCTCTGATGTGCCGCTTTGACATCATCATGGAGGAGAACATGGAGGTGGCATTCCGGCCTCTACCCTGCAGCTCTCACCTCTGACTCCCCCCTTTTTGCGTGAAAATGATCCAAACTCCCAGCTGGGGTGAAAATGCCCAGGGTGAGTGAGGAGGTCGGTGTTCTTGCGTGCCTGCGGGGGCCCCTCAGGACAAACTGCAGCAGGAGGCTGCAGCACAATCAGGAAGAGGAAGATGCTCCTAAACTCCAGGTTCGGCGTCTTTTAAAGGAGGAACTGCTGCAAAGACATCACCTGCGAGGAGAATAAGCAGCACTGCACACGCTGACTGGGAGGAGCACCGTCCTTCATACCTCTTGAGCTTCTCAAGTGTTGCTGACGTGGAACCGGTATTCAGGACATCCAAGTTTCAAGCTAAAACACTTCTTCTCAATCATAGCATTCAGACAAGTCCGTTTTTGCTTGTTTTCTGATAGGTGCCTTTTTAGTTTTGGTAATTATTTCAGTTATTTTGTTGTTGTTGTTCTTTCCTTTTTTTTTGCATCAGGGATTTTTATATATAAATGTAAAAAAAATGCCGAGGGAAATAACCAGAAAACATACAAAGAAGTGAAGCAATCGACAAAGGGGACAATACCTAAGAATGAGAGATGGACTGAGAACCAGCTCCATTGAAAACAGATTCCAGGATGCAAACTTCCTTCCCTGCATCTCCATGAATCCCCATCGATTTGATCTAAAACCGACTCCCTCAGAGGCAACGTTCAACTCGGAGGACTTTTATGATAAAATGGATATTCTTACAACTGTGAAATTGTTCTCTTTGGCTGCGCATCTACAAGGGCTACTTAAAAAAACAAAACAAACAACGAACCCCTCAGTGGAACTGATAGACATTAATAAAATGACTGGCAATTCCTTTCCCAATCAAAAATATATAAAAAGAAATTAAAGACATTGTGGAAATCAGCTGGTACTTTGCGTTTCTTTTTTTTAATCTGTAAAAATTGACTAAAAACCCAAATGAAATTTCCCGCAAAATGAGCACAAAATAAAGCGATAAACTAGCGAGCCAAAGTTATCAGTACGGTAGAACATGGATGTGCAGAAGTTGCTGTAAAACTAAATTTCTTATTAAAACAATGTACTGTGTGTGCCTTAACCTCTCAATATGACATGGGCATGTTGATGAGGGCCATCAACTAATACTTCTATTGTTTCTTAACACCAGAATGAGGGGATTTAAAGTGTCATCATTGAATTATGAGTTTGGGGGCTTTAAAAATGTAATATACAGTCCAATTACTGCAGCCAAAGACCACATTTAGCCCACTGAAATGTGATGTAATGGATGTTTGTTTTTGATTCACTGTTTTGAGATAAATCCTAACGATGTTCAATGCAAAGTTTAAAAATGAACTCCATTGTGTTCAATAAATATAATTTTGTATATAGTTTGTAGTTTTTCTTTCTTTCTATGAGAGCAATGGAAAACCTGGCACAATGTTTTGAATAATTTCAATAAATTTGGGGAAAAAGTGAAAATAAGACGAGACTGTAAGAACTAAACCATTTACTTAACATTAGAGAATATTAAATCAAAGTTCTCCAAATATATGTACCTGCAACCACGGCTATGAGTGTGATCTCAGGTTAAGGGAAAGAAGGAAATGCTTGGTTTTCAGTCTCCCCGTTATTTCTGCCAAGGATGAAGATGTGTTTAACGTGACATTTATGACATGATTATAACTATAATAAATGCGAAGAATGGAGATGAGTAAAGACAAATCATTAAAATCTGCTGCTTGGTTGCTTCACTCGCGGAGTCCCACAAAAAGTAACAGTGCAGTTGCCGCTGCTGGTTTTACTTGCAGTGGCTTAGATACATTCGTGCAGACTCAGCGCTGAGTCAGACCAGGAGACAGACAAAAATCCAAAGGTTTAATGTTTTATTTGTCAAGGAGTCTGACATAGAAATAAGGCTAAAGAACAGAACTCATTGGGTGCATTTCCTGAAACCAGAAGGTACAAATATGACGAACAGCCCTGGTCATAGATTGTGCATTAGTGATCACAAAATAGGGATTTTTCACTCGAGGGTTACGAATTACCGGTTGGCATTCTTTGCACGTTACGTGTGCGAGGCGAACCGTCACTTTTTGATCCGACAATTTAAATAAAAGAAAATACAACGTTGGGTTGAAAACACATCCGCACAATGAGGAGAAAGTGAGAGCCCAGAACGGAAGGGGTTAAATGGAGACGTTTCCCATTCGACTCAGGTCGGGTCTCATCCCTGGTCTCTGACCGGCAGCAGAGCGGTGACTCGCCGGGTGTTCGGTCTTCCGCTCACCAGATGGAACCTATCGGCGTTAAACAGAGAGGAAGATGGTCGGCAATCTCACCCGATCAGTGACAAGAGGACAAGACGAGCGGCGGGGAGAAAATGGGATTGGCTGAGCTCTGACTGACCGCTGACAAAGAGGGAGGGTGGAGAAGCCTCCTAAAACAGTAACATGTCACTGGGTCGAAGGTCAGAGGGACTATTTGATGACCCAACTACCTGAACGTTGTTACACAAGGAGTAAACTCTTTACCCAGGGAAGAACTGGGACTAAAACTGTCACGCTGAGCCGCGGGAAGTCGAGCAGAAATAACATCCCTGGTTTTTTCTGCTGGGAGTTTTAATATAGAAGCATGAGAACAGACTCTCTGGTTCGCTGCCTTGTTTTACTTTTCGTTTTTACTTTCCGTTGTGAAAGGCCTATGATTGACACAGAAAGCTAAAAAAGTTTTCTCTTTCATCGTGAAGTTCAGCGGTTCAGCCATCAACCAAGCATTATCCGTGTCCAATCGCAGATAGCCCTTAGGAGGAAGATCATTCGTAGTTTTTAATTCAGACCAGCGGCTACCATCAACCTGTGGTCCACCAAAAAGCACAGGGTTGTGATATATGATCCTTTGAGGTTGTCAGAATATTAGGAACACCCTGAGGTTCCTTGCACTTTTTTCACATTGGCTTCTGAAATGATTCAACAAAAGAGTATTTGCCTGAGATGTACGATTCGAATGGATAACTTTGCTTCACTTCCTGAGTATTATAGTGAGTCGCAGTGTCGAGAGGGACTGAGAAGTAAACAAAGACTAAATTTAGTACCGTATTTTCAAGACTATAAGTCGCACCGGACAAAAAAAATGCCCAGTGAAGAAAAAAAAACATTTACAAGCCGCATTTTTTTTTGGGGGGGGGGATTATTTTATAAAATCAGAGACCAAGAACAGACATTTCATATTCTAGTAATGACAACAGAATAGAGAACAACAGGCTGAATGGGAGTCTGGTACGTTAATGTGACATAACAGTTCTTCAGATAACTATAGCATCAGCAACATAGCATAACAAGTTTACCAAACTCTCACTCTTAATCACTAAATCCATTCAATTGTTCATCCTCGGTGTCACTTCTGAGCAACTCGGCCGACCCCGGGGGGTCGACGGCGTGCCGCTTCCTCTTCTGCGTGGCCGTCGTCACACTCGGCATCAGTTCCAGTTTGAATTATCCCGGCCTTTCCGAATCCCAACAGGACGGTTTCGGTTGTCACTGCAGTCCATGCTTTGTCGAACCATCCGGCGACTTTCAGGAAAGTTGCATGGCACATCCCCCCCCCCGGTTGCCGTGGAGCTGTGCTCTCCATCCATCATCCACTGCTCCCACAGGTGACTCAAGACTGCCTAGAAGCTCCAGTTCACCGAGACGTCAAGTGGTTAAGCCTCCGGGGATGATAGCAGGAATGGAGTTGAAAACCTTTCATTCATCTTTGAACTGTGGCGTGATGTGCGCTCGCATGCTGTCCATCACAAGCAGGGCTTTGCGTGTTTTAAAAGAAACCAACCGGACGCTTAGTGTCGCACTTTGTCAGCCAAAAGGTCATCATTTCTTCATCCATCCACCCGCTCTCATTCATGGCCACGACAACTGAGGAGGATTGGATTTTGGGCGGTTTTCCCTTTAAAAATGACCATTGGTGGCAATTTGGATCCATCTGCCAGCACCACTGTAAAGTGCGATTTCTCATGAGCAGTTGTCACACATATCCACACTCTTTCGGCCTTTCTCTGCGACACTTTGGATGTCGAACGTGAGGCGGACCTCGTCCATGTTAGGAATCTGATCCGCTGTCCTCGGCTTGGAAGTCTGCTGGCAGTCTTTTTGTAACATTGTTGTCCTTGCTCTGATGGAGAGGCGGTTGCTTTGCATGAAGCGGTAACACCAAGCAGGTCCTCCCGCTAAGTCATTCATATTCATCGCCTATGCAACCGCCTGAGCGTGGACACGTATCTGCACTGTTGCCAGTCGTCTCCCGGCTCATCTCGCTGTGGCCATCTAGCTTTTAGCCCGCGATTAGCTTTTTTTTCCTGTTTTCTTCATTGTAGTTCGAGTATCCTCCAATCACGAGTCCCTCACAAGTTTCTCGCTCACTCCAGACTCTCTTTCTGCTGCTCGATTACCGTTTTCGGCTGCATATTTCACTTGCAGCTTGTAATCTGCAGGATATGTTTTTCTGGGGGGAGCATTTGTGTTCAGTCTCTCAGTTGTCTTGATAAGCTGATGTTTAGATTTTTAATTTTCAGTGGTACGGGAATAATAGGAGCAGCAGATACCGGCACACAAGCCCGGAGCGCACTCTCGCGGCTGGTAGCGTGAAAATATACTTTAATATTGAAGTCGCACCTGAGTACAAGCCGCAGGACCAGCCAAACCATGAAAAAAAGCGCGACTTATAGTCCGAAAAACACGGTATTTGGTGCTTGAAATTCAGTTTTTTTTAAAAAATGAGGAACTGGAGAATTGATCTGCTGTTGCTGACAATAGAACCTACTTAAATGTTTGGGGTTTTTTGTGCTCACTGGGTGGAATCAGGTCTCTCAGTGTGTTAAAGTGGTACCTGCAGGGTTTGTGCAGCTCTTCAGTCGCCTCGTTGGCCTGAAGCGGGTGATCCTACGTTGTGACCCTGCGTTGGGGCTGTAGAAATCTGCTCCCCATGGCCCCTAAAAAAACATATATTGAGATACACACTAAGAACTGACAGCTTCACTCACCCAAGATTAATTTAGCAAATAATTTTCCCTTTAGAACAACATCACATTCCTCTGAATCTTACAAACAATAATCTGCAAAGCCTGAAAGTACTGTCGGAGACATTCACAACTCAAGGGCAAACAATTAAAGGCCCATTCTATTCGATTCAACTTTGAGCTAAATTGACCACCGCATTTGTGGTTCCAAGCACATTTATACACAAAACCAATGGGAAGGTGGCGGCTTAGTTGGCAGAGCGGGAGGGTTGGCAGTTCGATTCACAGTTCCTCCTGTCTGAAATGCCAACGTCTCCTTAGGCAGCTCGTCTGCCATTGTGTGTGTGTGTGGGTTGTTAATGGGTGATTGTAATCCAGAGTTAAGTGTTTCGAAAAACCACAAGCTGGTTGAAAGCGCGATACGAGTGAAGACCATTTACTATATATATCCAGTGAGAATGTAATCCTCGTCTAGGTGTTAGTATGGTACTAATACTAAGAGACCGGCCCAAAGGTCAAATGTTGAAACTCACCGTGTTGCCCTCCCATCTCTGGTTGCGCCCTGAGGGCCAGCTGTATCCATTGCCTTTCACTGCAGTGGTCTCATCCTTGTCACCACACTCTAAACTCTGCTCGCTAAAGCGGGAAATGTGGTTCAGAAAAAAAAAAAAAAGCAATTTTTTTTAACATGTGAGCAGAAAAGAAAGCATAGCGCTGTTTCCACACCTGTCTGAGCCCTGTCGACTGTTTCCTGGTATGGTGACCTTCACCCCTTCCAGCCTCTCTTGCCTCCTCCTCTCCAGGTCGTGTCTGAGGTCACCCGGGCCTCGAGTGGGCTGCTTGCTCACAGCCTGCAGGGACAACGGCCATCCACTTAGATAAGGGCTCATAGGACCTGCGATCTCTAAAGTGACAGACTTTATTTACCGGTGCGGTGCCCAGTCTGGACAGAAGTGGCTGATCTTCAGGCAGAGACTTCAGATTGAGGCTGATCCCTCTAAATGAAGGAAAGAAAACAAATACAATGACTGAGTTCTGATTCTCAGCCGGACCTGCTCTGAGTCTCCTGGTCAAAGAGAACCCATCTGAGAGCAGCATACTGGCATTTTTGGTTAGGAATTTTAGTCATATGATCAGTTAGAGCACCGCGAGTCAAACTGACTACAGGAGCTCAGAATGACAGTGCTGGGGAGAAACTAAAAGGATGTGTTTTTATGGAACACTTTATTTTTGTTTTCTTTTGGCTTGTTTTCCATCCATCCATCTTCTGACGCTCATCTGAAGTCGGGTCGCGGGAGCAGCAGCCGGAGCAGGGAGGCCCACGCTTCCCTCTCCCCAGCCACATGGTCCAGCTCTTCTGGGGGGACCCCGAGGCGCTCCCAGCCTGGAGACAGAGTCTCTCCAGGGTGTCCTGGGTCTTCCCCGTGGTCTCCTCCCAGATGGACACGCCCAGAATACCTCCCCAGGGAGGCGTCCGGGAGGCATCCTGACCAGATGCCACCTCATCTGACTCCTCTCTATGTGTGGAGGAGCAGCGACTCCACTCCAAGTTCCTCCAGGATGGCTGAACTTCTCACCTTATCTCTAAGGAAGAGTCCGGCCACCCTCCGGAGAAAACTCATTTCGGCCGCTTGAATCCGCGATCTCGTTCTTTCGGTCACTGCCCACAGCTCGTGACCAGAGGTGAGGGTAGGAACGTAGATCGACTGGTAAATTGAGAGCTTCGCCTTCTGGCTCAGCTCCTTCTTCACCACGACAGACCGGTACAGAGTCCACATCACCGCTCCAGTGAGATAATGGACCGGTGAAGCCAACAGGACCACATCATTGTCCGAAACCCCAAAGTGGAATTTATTAGCTGCTCTCTCAACATCATTGACCAAACTTTTTTCCACAAGAAGACAGGGAGAAGGTGAGCCCTCATGCCCCGGCGGAACGTTTATAGCCGGATACAAGATGGACTCCTGGGAGAAGTGGAGGATCCTGTGTCTGTCCATCCTGTCCGCAGAAGACGCAGAAGACGCTGAAGATATTTCCATCATTCGATTTATGACAACTGGTACGCTGCTGTTTGGAGCCGGCGGTTTCCTGATTTATCACAAAATGTGGAAGAAGCTGGCAGTACTTGACAAGCTGCTAGTCATGGTTGGAGGACTGGGCAAGGTTGGTCACAACCAGACTCAAACTCTGCTGTCGACCGAATGAGCGTTTGTCAAAGATGGATGACAACTTGGGAGAAGTCGACAGCTCGGCTTGACGGAAATGAGCCATCTAATTCAGGCAACTGGATCCACCGGGAGAACCAGAAAAGACTTAAGGCAGATGGAAAATGACAGTGTCTACCTGAACCCAAAACAATTGTTATCTTCATTGGCTCCCCTGATACCGGCCTGGGAAGGCTGGTATCTCTACACTCTCCCGAATGAAACGCAGACAAGATGATCCCTCCCCCATTCCCTCCCATCATCATCCTCCGGAGCTGGCCCACTGTTCCACGACCAGGACGAGAACCGCATTGGTCCTCCTGAATCCGAGGTTCAACGACCCGGCAGACCCTCCTCCTCTCTATAGTTGGAGCAAACCCTCCGATCCCCCTTTTTAAAAAGGGGGATCACCACCCCAGTCTGACAGTCTAGCGGCACTGTCCCCGACATCCGCGCAATGCTGCAGAGGCGTGTCAGCCAGGACAGCCCTACAACATCCAGAGCCTCGAGGAACCCAGGACGGACCTCATCCAAACCTGGTGCCCCGCTACTGAAGAGCTTTTTGACTGCTTCAGCAACTTCAGCCTCGGAAATAGGTGGCTTCTTGGACTGGTGATGTTAATTGCAAATGGTCATCTTCATTCTTTTTCAATATAGAAAAGTAAGTTTCAGGAGGGTACATACCGGCCTGTGCTAAACCGCTCATCCAGCGTCAGCTCCTCCTGCTCTTTTTCAGAACAGCCAATCTTCTGCAGGTCTGAGAAACGCTCGTTCAGGGTGATCCCGTCACCGCTGAAATAAAGCTCTACAACATGGAAAAGAGAAAGACTGCTAGAAAAACTACAAGTGACTCACGACACAAGTTTGTTTGTTATTATTCATTGGTTGCTAATATGGATGGATTAGGGGGAAAAAAAAAGGATAATGTCCAGAAGGGTTTTGGATAGCCAGAAGTTATAAATTGTCTTAATTGCTGACTGCTTGGTCCACATTTCCCAATAGTCAAACCAAAAACCTGTCTTCAGTCTCCAACTACATCATCTTGATAATGTGGCAATAAATAAAGAGCCGTGTGTGTGTGTGTGTGAGTCCATTCAATCCAGGATCCATTCAAGACCCAGGGATGTTACCATGCACTGACCTTTGACATGGTGCACCAGTGTAATGATCTCCTCCGCAAATGTCCCTTTGTGCATGGCAGACTCCCGGAACGTCCCAGAGTGCTCCAGCATGGGCAGGAAGTTCAAGCGCTGCCGTCCCACGTTCACCAAATCTAAAGAGAGCTGCCTGTCCGTGGAGTAGCACAATGGGCTGCAGAAAGAGACAGGGCATTTCAACACTGACTATTACAAGCTAAAAACGGCTTTTGAACCTGAGTCTATACTTAAGACAGGAAAACTCAATTTTTCCTCTGGCCAGGAAGGTTTTGTAATAGGTGAAGTTTGTCCATTTGCAGGATTACAAACAAAGTAGACAAAGCGTTCCACCAAAACTTTTCTTGGCTCAGTGTATAACCTATCGTAGTTTGGAAAGGATTCAGTTTCTCCATCATGGAGATGTCTTTTTATACTTCAGTGTGTTTGTGTGGTTTTCAATAGACCATTACATCTCTGGTTGGATTCCAGGTTTGCATCTTACAAAAAACAAACAAAAAAAAATAAAAAATCTCAGTATAAGAAAATCTAAAATTTGTAAGTTAAAATGTCAACTCGAGTGAAAACTAAACCTCCTGCATGTTAAGTATGAAAGACAAAAGAAAGAGTTTTACCTTACCCACCAAACTTACCTGGGATGCAACACGTTCATGGCTTCTACAAAAAAATGTACATGATTGCAAGACTGCGAGCTAAACTGTACTAAGCTAAAACACGCAGAACTGGATTCACTTTGAAATGCGGTAAAGCGCTTTTTACATGAAATCCTGAGAAGAGAGAGACACCCCCCCCCCACCCTGCAAAAAAAAAGAAAAAAAAAAGAAGGTTGAGTAAAGGTTTGGGTGAAAGTTCACACTTTCATTTGATCTGGTGGAATGTCAGACTTCAGTCGTGTCTCGGATAATGGAGAGCATCCTGACAAGATGTACAGAATCAGCTCCTCCGCGGACCATGATTTTAAATTTCTCCATGGTTTCGTCAGTCCAGATCCCCAGTTGGTTGTTTCTGAAACGCACGGTCACTGACGGGAGACGCTGACGCCACAGGTACTCAACGCACTGATCTTTTTCCAAAATGATGATCCCAAAGTCCTTTCAGCAGTGCCGATGACCGTTAACAGTCTCCGCCCTTCTTCTTCGATGAAAAACATCGATTTGCCGCTTCACTTCTGTGCGCCCTTGGCTTCTATTTCTCCTCCCACTGACATCCATGTTCAAGACCAACATTACTCTTTCATGCAGTTCTCCACTGCTCTTTATTTCATCAGCAGCAGCTTCACGTTGATTATTTCAACCTCAGGATTGTTTCTCCTCTATTTTCAATTTTTTGGGATGTTAATTGTTACTGAGAAGTCCTCCTTGAATTTTTCCTTTCAGTGGTGATGAGGATGAAATCCAGAGGTTTGGTGTAAACAGTGATTCAATCATCACAGCAGGTGTTCCCGGATCCTTCTCTCAACCCAATATCCGTTTTGCCAAGCATTAAAGAGATGTACATTTGGTCTTCTACAAACTCGGCTGTAAATGGGGCCGATTGTCACTCCTCTGTAAAAATCATACACATTTCATGAATCCCAGAGTGGATGAGCTTAACCTACTCCATTCACAATGTCCAGTTACAGAAATCTCACTTTGCAGGACAGATTTTAGTCGCTGCCCTCTTTCCTCCGCAGATCAGTCAGGTTTCTCTCCCATACAGGTGAGCGAAGTGGGCCTTGGATGAGGTTACTCTTCTTCACATAAGTGGCTCCATGGGAATGTGGAGTGATCACTCCTGGCCAGCTTTATGCGGTTGGTCTGAACTGAAGACGACAAGTCACTGCAAAGTTGTTCATGTCTTCTTGGAAAAGTTCCGTTCTTTCAGAGAGCACCGTCTTGGCTTTCCAATCACTGCTTAACTTCCATCTCCAAACAAGAACTTCACGGATTGTTGTCCACTCGAGTGGCACCACTGATGACTTTCCAGTTCAGGAGAACCCTCTCCAAATGAGTCTGAAAAATAAGGTTCCCAAACACAGCACGTGTAGCATCAAACCTGTTATCCATGAGTGAGTTGTGGTTAGTTCTTGATTGTATGTTCATTATCGCCCGCCTTGCAAATGAGCGGGGTCCAATTCCAGATTCAAACCTGCGAACTCCAGAATTAGACATCTTAGGTAGCAAACATCCCAGGTTGACCGTTGAGCCTCACATGGCTAATTTCCTTTGAACACTTTCCCAGAGGTTGGTTGGTTAGAATTCGGAGGATATCCTTTCCTTCAGTTCTTTTTCTGCACCATTTTCCAGGAAGCAACATCAAGCAGACATCTCTTCAAAATACTTTGTCTGGATGTTCTTGACCTCGATACCACAGCGAGTGGGACCATCTGAGTTCCACCTTATTTTTGCTTCTCCTGCACCTTTTGAATTGACACTGGGAACGATTCTTCTTCCGCTGTCCCAGGTACGTATTTTCTTAACATCCCTCCAATAATTTGGGTCATGCCGTCCAGCCGTCATCCATTCCAGGTTAATCTCATCCTTCCACGCCAGAGAAGACAATTATCAAATGATGCTGCTGCTCTACTGCGTCGTTCTTGCATCTTCAGTCACGTCTTTTCGGCTCCCAATAGTTGTGTAAAGCTGGGTCTCTGCCTTCGGATGATCCTTGTCTTCTGTCATGGGGTCCGTGTATTTCATCACTGCATAAAAACACTGGCAATAAATCTTAAGAGAGAAGCAAAACTGTGAGAACCAATCAAGTGATCTTTCCTGTTAACAGCAGCAAACAACCATCAAGCTTGGGGTCCTGGTCCTGGATTAAAAAAAAAATAAAAATAAAAAAAGACTGAAAAAAATCCACCTCATCCCCAGCGGAATCCTTTCCATTAATGCTGGCGTTTCATATCAACATGATCCCTTCCTGTTTGACAAAGCCACTCCAGAAAATCTTGTTTCCCTTCGTGTGAATGTTTGTGGAAACCGTTGCCATCCAGACTGAATGACGAGACAAAACAATGAACTGGTCAACACTCCTGTTCTTAAATCAACCAAGAGGATTGGCAGATTCTGGATTCTCCTGGAAGGTAACCGAAGAAGTGTGAAAATACACATTAAACAGCATGTTTGTTGGCAGTCTCCTCCAATCCAGGCGGCTCTTTCTCTCCTTTTCCCGTAGCAGTTTTTCCCGGAACGATTAGTAAAAAAAGAAAGTGTAAACTTTCACCCCTCACCTTTGAAAATGTTTGAGAAATTAAATACTTTACCTTTTCTGATTTACGGGTTGGCTCATGTCCACTTTAATCCTTAGTGTTTCCTCAGTTACTACATTCATGTCATTGGATCTCTGATCACTCCATTTGCGCTCCCTGCTCCGGGGCATTTTAGGGTCCAGGTCAATCCTCGGTGATCGCCTGTCACCACCACCAGGCCCTTCACGTTTCCACTGTTGGAATCTTCCTTCTTCTGGCCAGGTTTTCTTCTCGGCGACGGCATCCTCATTACAGTCTTCTCTTCGGGGACTATATCCTGGTCTCTGCTGCTCGTGGTCATGGTAGCCTTGGTACGAGCGTCGCTCATGACTCAGAGGCCCAATCCTTCCGCCCCGGTCCCGAAAGAACCTACCTCGGGCTCGGTGAGAACCACCCCTCCCTCTCTGGGTTGCGGAATCAACATGGTTACCGTATCTTGGGTTCTGTCTATTGTAAGACATGGGGCTCCTTCCTTCTTTATAGCGGATGTCTCTCCGGTTATCTTGAAAACGCCGTCCTCTCATGTCGCTTTCGACATAAGACCTGCTGTTCACCATTGTTAGTGTCTCCTGCAACGAGCTGGACGGATGGGGGCTCCGTGGTCGACTGAAGTCCGGATCACGATCCCTGCCATCAACATATTCCTCCCAGCGAGGTGGATCTTCCCTTTCAGTGATTCCATGGTCATGTTCAACGACAAGTGGCCCTGAGTGCCGCGAATTTCCGTGGGGTACAAAATCCCCTCCAAACTTTTCTCTGGATGTAACCAATGAGTAACTCTGTTCCCGAAATCCCTTCTCATTCCCGTACCTGTGATGGCATAAGAGGAGGTGATATGGTTCAACAGTGACCCAAGGAGCAGTTAAAAACTTAACTGATTAAACTAGTCTTCGATCTGTAGCACAATATCTGGCTTATACATCTTTTTTAAAAGTTGTTTTTTTTTTGTTTTGTGTTTTACTGGGGACTACAGACATGCAGTCACTGTAAACGATCAGAGGGAGCAAAGAAAACTTTAAGCCATGCAGTATTTGTTAACTGATTTCTATGGAAGTGAAGTAATGACAGTAAATGAGGACCTTTGCCCTGAGGAAAATAGGGGATATGTGAGTCCACTGCTGTCTTGGTTTCTCTGTCTCCTAGCAGAAGCTCTGCAAATGATTTTGTCTTAAAATTTACCTAAGGCAACCAGGGTTGTCTGTTTCTCTTCTTTGTCTTTTAAATGGAGGGCTCTTCTCCTGATGACAGTCCTCTTTCCTCCTGCCCTTGTTGTAACTCTGAGCCTTTCTCACTCCTCTTTCTGTTCCTGGTCCTCTTAGGTCATCTGACCTCGCACCGGGACTCAGATCTCTGAATCTCCCCCGACCTTGCTCTTCTCTCCTCCAGCCGATCTCTATGGGTGAATGGTCTGAGTGCGACCTCGGTGTCGGAGGCAGTTTTTCCCGTGCAAACCTTGGGGGAGAATGGGGAGATCGCCGCCAGGGTTCGAAACCTTGAAAGTCTTCTCTGTGCGGGTCTCTTCGTCTACCTGCCTCTGATCCTCGGTCACACTGTGGAGAGAACCTTCGGTCACTATGTTCTCCCGCAGGGCGAGGCGAGAGCCTCTTGCGGTAAAATTCCTCTCGGTTTGAATGTTTCTGTGAGCCAAACTGATGATCTGAGAAAGCAGGGGATCTTCTACGCCCTTCGGGATAAGCATCTTTCCTGAAGTCATCTCTGTTTTCTTCCGAATCTTTTCTCGGCGGGCGGCTCCTGTCCGATGGACTACCATCAAGTTCTGCAAGGACTTTGGATGGATCAAAGTCACGCTCTTCCCATGGGAACCTCCTGAGGAGAAAATATTGGAAAGTACTATCACCTCTCTTAACATGTACCACAAATTCGGAAGCGATGCTGCTAGATGTTAAACAGCAAACTGTCAGATTTTAATTTTCCAGATCTTATAAACACAACAGTAACCTTGCGACAAACAAAATGTGTTTACCTATAATGAGATGATTGAGAGTGAAGCCTTGACATTTCGTCCAACCTCTGGAAAAGAGTTCACATACGACAACAAGATTAAATCTGCAAGCAAAGCACGCTACAACACCATATCCTCACATCATCAATCCCAAATCATCACATTTAAGATAATTTGCCAGCTAAAGTAACTGACAACACGTCTAAATCCACTCAACAGACATATGTTTATATTGCTAAAAAAAACAATAAAGACAGAAATAGTTCTGATCAGGAAATTGACTCTGGGATTTATCAACCTCATTACTTGGATATTTGATACCTATAAGGCATTTAGCTATGCAGGGATTTCAGACTTCTTAAACTCCAGAATGTGTGATGGTATCTGTTTCAACCAGTCCTCTAGTTCTTGGGTTCTACAGCAAGTTAAAGAGGAGGTGTTCCAATAATCTGTTTGAGATCAAAATCAAAACGGTTCAAATATGCAAACGCTCTCCAACTACAACTACAATGATGAGTACAAAACATAGAATAAATCAAAACCACAACAGTTTTGTTCTGAACACAAATGCAGCCTCACACCAGAGATGGGCAGATGATATTGCAAATTGTTTTGAAAGTGTGTTGGAGCTTGTGTCGTACCACGAAAAAACAACAACAACAACAACAACAACAACAACAACAACAACACTTGACCATTGACGTTAGAAGCCTCATACGTCATTGGCTTTCAGACGCTTTGCAACCATTCACAGCTCGTTTGGCCCGTTGGCATCAGTTTGACAAATTTAGAACTGTTTGCACCGTTTAAGCCCGTGAGCTCTTAATCCGCGCCAAATTGTGATCCGAAGGAGAAACATTATTGAACAATGTACGTTTGTGAGGAGAGCATATGATTAAATGGCGAGCGTTAATGGAAAGCAGTATTGTAAAGTTTCGTAACATTCTGATCTTTTGATAAAGTAAAAAAAAATCTTTGTGTGAGCCAAATGTAATTTTTCATGTTGAATGTGTCAATTGTATTTTGCTGCCTGAAAATTATTTGTTGCCTTTTTTCCCCCAGTGTGGTGTTTGCTGGACACACGTGAAGGTGTCTTACAATATCACCCCCTTGTTCATAGTGACAAACTTGCATGATGTCACATCCAGTAGGCTAGTGAGCCTGTCAAAGCCAGAAAGTATTTTACAACAGGGGTGCCCACACTTTTTCAACTTGCGAGCTACTTAAAAAAGTCAAGACCAAGTCAAAACGAGCTACCTTCCGTGAAATGTAAAACATATTTAAATAGGAGGGTTTTTTTTGGTTTTTTTTATTGTTTTTGTTCTTAACTGTTTCTTCCTCTGCAGCAGGTTCAGGAGGAAATAGACTAAAGCATTGACAAGATAAGCTGCTGCCACAAAGCATTTTCCAACTGCTAAAATGTTCAAATACATAAAATACAACTAAACCGTCACTATTTGTGCCTGGTGATAAACTAAATAGGAAACTAACTTTACATCTTTGCACGTCGTGTCAGAAATTGCCGGCCAACAATTCCGGATGAGGAATGATAGACTGACAGTTGAGGCAAATTAACTTCTAATATTACACCGAGATTAAAACAACGGCTCGTTCCCGCTGTTTCAGTTCAGCTTTTGACATGATTCGCCTGGACCTTACTTCACACAAGAAGTCACTCTTTTAATTCATACGAGAACCCAAAACTTTGAATCTTCTCTGGCACAATATGATGAAAAGCCCCAATGATTCATGACGGTTTCACCTGCCCATCACTGTGTGAGGCTTAAACTAGCTCTGACTGCTGCTCAAGGGTTATCTGCTTCTTCTGCTGGATGAAGTCAGGGGCAGCAGGCACAAAATGCTAAAAACATTGAAGAGTACTGAAGGGACTTTGTATTAAAAATAATATGCAGTTTTCCTATAGCACGACTGTTTATAGTAATAGCGCGCTGTCTCCACCACTATGCAAACACCGGTTTCAGAAACGGTTTAAGAACATTTCAAAGTCGATGGCACAAAAATGCCCAGTTAATCCACTGAAATGATGATCCAGTCGGATCAAAAATAATAGTATAAAGTTATGATTCATTTTACAGACACTATACTTTCATGTTAGCCGCGTTTGCTCACCAGTCCTGATGGAATACACGCCCTTAGCAAGTTGACTGTGGTCAATGAATTTAATAAAAGTCTAGGAAATAGTCATAGCTATGTCCATGACCATTAGGTAGCAGTTTGCCATGTTCAACCAGATGCTTTCAGGTTCCAAAAAAAAGTCACTTGAAGGAAGTCACTCTGCTATTCAATTATGTAGGATACATGAAAACAATCAGTTGCATCTAAAAAGGTCAATTGTTTCAACTTCTTCCAATGGTATAAGACTGATGAGAAGCAGTAACACCAATGAGCAAGCATAGTTTCAATCACCGCCCATCTCCTGGAGGACGCCGGCTGTTTACGGTCAACTCTTGCGATAGCATTAACCCAACTTCGCCGATACCGCGTGTTAGCAAGTATGCTAAACTCTAGAAACGTCTCTTATATGAACTGGTTTCCTCCGTGCTTGAAAATGCTCGGAATTTACATTCAACTCGCGAAAGAAGAATTTCAATATCATCACCTCACCATCCGAACGCGAGGTTTAAATCTGAGCAGGCTAATGCTCATTAAGCTAACGCAGGTATCTTACCTCCGTCCAAAGGCGCGCACCGGGTAACCGCGAGGTGGATTTAGCTAAAATGAGGACACAAGTCACAAAAAAACCCTGCAAATCAATAGTTAGTAAATTATGAATACAACCCAATTTATTACCACAAATAACATAAAACACACTGCTGGCTAGCCCTCCTCTCTCGGTGAATTTCGCTGTAAAAATGGCTGCTTACATTAGCACAAGTTGACCGTCATAGGCAACAAGAACTGGTTTGCATGATCTTTTCAAAATAAAAGTGTTGGTAACGAAAGTCAAAAAGGATCTGCAGTACATGCTTTAATTAAAATAAACACTCAATTTGAGATTACACGGGTTTTGAAAGGAATATAACCCCGAGATACAGATTAGAAGTAACTAAAATAAATACTTATAATCACATTCTTACCGCCAAGCTGACAGATAATGATGAATAAGGTGCCGGTTAAAATAAGGCAAAAAAGTCCTGAAAAGTAGATGTGGTCTGGACAAATATGTTTGGATATAGTTCTGAGATCATTCAGTGAAAACAGTAGTCTCTATAGCTGCAGCATCGCATAAATAAAGTTATATTAAACAGCGGAATAATATGTTGTACAACTGTGCCTTACCATCTGCCAAGAGCAAGTAAAACTGGAAATCATGTTAAGAATGAAAACATTACGTATAAATATTGTGAGTCAATTTAATTCCCTCAGAATTGTTTCTAAGGTGTATATATACTATTTTAAAACAAATCTCCCTAACAGATAAAAAAGGCATATTTTTTTTTACTTATAAGTATAATTAAATGCATCTTCTTTTCACACGTAATCAACATATTTGCCCTCAAAGATCCCTAAATGTTCCCTACGAAATCATTTTTATTCATGTGACAGTTAATCTTATTTCCCAACAAGAAGGTATATGCACTCTGGGTAATGTGTGTAATTTATAAAAGCATATTCCTGTTTTCTAGTGTTTGATATTGTTATCGACATAATTTTTATAAGCAAAAGCGGCATTTTTTCCAAAATGTTGAAGTAAAAAAATGTGAGATCAATTATGATTTTAATTTTATGTACAAGCCAAAGATACATATTCATTCTTTCTTTTTTACATTTCCTTGGAATGGTTGCCCTTTGTAGGCAGTTTACAGACTGATTCAATAGGGTCGATTGAATTTTTATTTTGAAGAATGCAAAGCTAAGAGGGAAGTAGTATCTTTCTTCCAACTTTACATTTCTCATATTTTCAGTCAAGTAAAAATTCAGTATTCATTTCAGTATTGATCGTTTTAATTTCAGTACAGCATAAATCCAACACACAGTGAGATATAATAATAATAAAGGAACGTGTCTCTTCTTTAAATGCTACTCTAGATTTTCATAATTTTATTCACCAGGTCACTGGTCACAATTTCTGCTGAATGTTCCTTTTTACGTTTGCATGTATCCAACTTAACAACACAGGTGGCTGGATGAATTTTTTATTGTTGGTTATCAGCAGTTATCCATGCATCACATCTACAATGTTATATTCCACCAAGCTGCAGTGCCACAGAGTTTAAGTATGAGTAGAATAAACATTGCGGGCCTTTATTTTTCAACTTCATACGCGAGGGGACCCAGGAGACCCTCTGACTATGAGGTTCAGCAGAGCAACGGTTCAGTACGGAGGGTGGTGCTGAGGAGTGGGCAAACAGAAAACAACATGCTGAAGGCTGCAGCGGCGGTGCAGAAATACAATTTGACTTCAGTGTGATGCATTTGAGCAGCAGGAGTTTAGAATCCCTTTATTTGTTTAGTTCCAGTCCCTCCATCCCTAAAAATCCCTGTGCTGTGTCCCAAAGTAGGGTCCGGGGACCCCAAGAGGCTCCAGTCTGTTGTCCTTGGGGTCCTCAGCAAAAAAAGGAACAGTTAGTCTACACTGTTATTCAATCAGATAAAATCTATAACAGTGTTAGATACATTTAAAAACATGATTGCAAAGATTTCTTATCACTTTAAAATCATCCCGATTATTTGGGGAAATTTACTGGTCAAACTTTTTACTCATTTCTGACTTTGAAATGTAGTCCATATCTTGTCAATTTTCATGCAATATCTAACCAACTTTTAAGTTATTGCTCATTAGTAATTTCAAATTTTTTTTGTCAATTTCTGTCAAATTTTAAGCATCCTCTCCTCTTTCTCAGAACATTTAGTGCTGATTTCCTTGCCATTTCTGTGCTAATTCGAATATCATTGCTCTCAACCTTGATCAATTTTTTTTTGCATATGTTTAGGTACCTTACAAATATCACTTGCTTTCCCTTCAGATTTACGTGTTACTTCATTAACCACGTCAAAGGTCAGATAAGTGTTGCTGAATCAGATTTATCCTGTTGAAATTATATAAAAATATTCTGCATCGTCTATATATAGTACTGTTAAATTAATTGGGTTATGTTATTATTTCAAGTATTCATGGCTATTGTCAACATTAATGGATGATTGATGAAAACAACAAGTTCATTGCTTACTTTGTTTTTTTTGTTTGGGTATTTTGGCAAATTTTCGGATCATTTTCCACTTAAATATTTTTGGTTTTCACAACCGTGGAAAAAGCTTCCACTCTTAAGGGTTATGATCATATGAAAATAGAAAAATAGTAACTAAAAATCAGGAATAAGGTTTAACTGTCTTCAATAAAAAACATACTTTTAAAGATGGACATGGTTTATTGTGATATGTGTGGTTTATACTTCTGTACAAAACATAGCGATCAATGGCAAATTTGCTGTTCTCGTTTTTGATCAGTGATCCTGTGTGAAATTTCCTTTACATTGTTGTTTTAATCTGGATCAATTTTAATTTCATTCTTTTTTTCTCTGTACAAACTCGGATATTGTAAGTGCGTTAAGTCGATTGTTTGTAAAGATATTTTGCTCAACCATTCATCCTGTGTCAGATCGTCATTATTTACATCATGTTCCATAATGCAAAAAACAGCATGGGTAAAGTGACAAGAATGGATGAGAAGCTAACTGAACATTTCCAAAATATCTTTCAAAAAATCTGCATTTTATGAGAAAGACAATCAGCAGATCAGCCTTAGAAGGGAAAATTAGGATTTTCTTTCTCATTTGATACTGTCAAACGTCCATTTTTATCGATTAGGTCTATGTTCTGGTGTTTGATTTATTACACAAGAAGCGAAAAGAAATAAACTAGTCCTCATTTTGCTGAGGAAACACATTTTTAATGTATTAATGAATGAATTCATGTAAAATGAATTAATTAAAAAAAAAACAGACAGGATGAGGCCACAGTTGTGGGAGTTTTGGAGATGCCTAGAGGTCAGAGGTCACATGAGAGCTGACTATCGGCCAAGAGGGTGCTCAAGCGAATGCTCAGACTGGTGAGGTATTCTGTGTGTGTGTGTGGGGGGGGGGGTAGTGTACATCCTTGTCTGAATGAGGTGGTGCTATAGGCGACATCAGAGCAATGAAACACAACTACTGTGGGTGCACACTAAAAACTGCAGCTAGCATGGTTACAGTCCGTGCCTGACAAATACACACAATGTACCATGTCGATATATTTCCTGACCTGCTAATAAAAACACAGGACATTTAGTAACCCTTTCTCTTTCTGCACAATGTCCGGTGACGAGAGGCAGAACCCAAGGCTAATGGCTGCATGTTGCAGGTCAGCAGTGGGGTTGCAATATCAGTTATTGATGGTTTCTGCAGCAGACTGGGATTTGTCTTGAAGAGCTGCTGTCAGTGGTGAGGGAAACACACAGGAACCATCAGAGACACTGACAGAGAGAGAGGGAGGGAGAAAGTCCTACACTCTGCTAGAGCTACAACTAAAGCCATCAAAACAGCTTTACTAGCTAGTCCCTGCTGAAGGTGCTATGCAGGATTCACGGCCTGCTACAAAAGCCATGCCCCCCCCCCCCCCAAAGTGAAGCCCTCCAACCCCCCATCCAACCCGCCAGATCTTATTTACAGAGTTTTACAAAAGCAGAAAGTTGATGGTGAAGCAGTCTGAAGCAGGTGCTATTTTGTGGCAGTCAAGACAGGTGGTCTGAGACAGGTAAAGACCCTCTGACCGGGGAAGGATTGGGCAACAGATTCATTAATATAATAATATCTTATCAGGGACTTCAATTGAAAGCAAAAATTGTGTTTGTAAGAACGTGATGAAAATATGTGTGATGACCTAAACGAGAATGGAAAAGTTTCTAATTTTTTGCGCAGATTTTAGTTTGGTTTTTCTTCTATAATGAGGTTCTATTTCAGTATTTAACGTCAGTTTATTACAAATCCGAAAGTGATTTCTCTGCCATAAAGAGCCCAGAGCTGTGTGCATTTCTTAATCTGTGCCTGATTAATCACCTCTTTCCCCAAATGAATTATATTTCGCGGCTTAGTGGTAAACTTGTCTTTAACCACAGATGCAAGTTAATGAAGCATGTAATTTTTCTAACTGTCATTTATCAGGTGCTTGTGAGGGTCTGAGTCACTTGTCTTCACTGCCCCAAAACGTGGCCTGAAACCTAATGCACGTGTTTGTGTCATGTTGTGATACAGATGAGACTTTGTGTGTTCAGCTGTAGCTCCTGGGGGAGATGGCGGTTGTTGCTGCTGCGGACCCAGGTGATGGTCTCTTGTCCAATTCCTGTCTCCTGGCTCCTATTCAGCCTGGAAATGTGGCAAAAAGTGAAAACTCATAACCGGAGAGTTGAAAAAGGCTTTTAGAGAGTCGTACTTTGCAGCATAAAACAAATTCTTGGTCAGCATGTACTTCCTGGGCTCAAGGTGAAGTTGTCAGGACTGTTGTGTGTGTGGATGTGCTTTGACTCCTCAAGTGTGAAGTTTTCATATTTGGATGCATGCAAGGTGCATATGCTTGTTCTGAAAACACAGAAGTCCGCATGTTTCAAGTTGATTGTGTATGTTTTATATATGCAGCTCCACACAACACGCATTTACAAAAACATTATTGGACTAATATGGAAGTGGCGCGGCACGCTGATGCCTCTCGTTAAAAATCCTACCCGCATTCACCTGGAGGAACTCACCTTAAAGTCCCCTGCTCTAAATGAATATAAAATATGACATAAAACGTAATTTGCTTGCTGCCAACTAGAGACCAAAAATAAGTAAAGCATCGCATAACAATTTTTCTCAATATTTTTCTTTTCCTTTTGGCTGCTGTCTACAGGGGTCGCCGCAGCGAATCATCTTTCCGTCCCGAATGTTCTGACAACTTCTTGTCGATGTTTGTGTAATTTGTCATTTTGTTATTTTTATATTTTTAGAAAAGCTCTCTAAGGTGCCTGGTTTGATTCCGACATGGGGCCTTTCTGTTTCGAGTTTGCACGTTCTCCCCATGTCTGCGTTAGTTTCCTCTGACAGTCCAAAAACATGCAGTCAGTTCACTGGAGACCCTGACCTGCTCAGACGTGTGAATGATAGTGTATGTAAATCCCTTGATGTGGTGACTGGCGAGCAGTCCACGGTGTAGGATAACCAGTATAGGTAATGAATTCATGTAATAATTTTCCATTTTTCAGGGATTTTCTTGCAATTTTTTAACATATCCTCAATCAGTTTAGTCTACTTTTCATGGAATTTCTAGGTAACAGGAAAGGGGCATTTGGTAAATGTTTGAGTGTCTCAAGTTGACATCTCTTTAAGGTTCCTGGTGACTTCTTGGTGGTTTATATGTAACATGTTTCCTAACCTGTCCTGTCACAAGTGAATGATTTTGTTGAGAAAAAACAGGCAAATTTGCAAAAATGTGCATAAGAATTCTTGAACAAATGCTAAAAACAAAACCGTGCTTTTAACCGTCAAACAATGAAAAGCGACCCCACATACCTGCCAGGCTGTCAGACATCCAGTTTGCTCGGCCCGACGCTGTGGATGAGCTGGGAGGACTCGGAGGCAGCGCTGTACACTTGGATCAGAAGGTTCTTGTTGAGGTCGCCAACCCCGCTGCCAGCCTGCAGCACGGGGTAGGGCGGCGTTTCTGCACCCTGTTGCTGTTCTCGCCCGTGGGCGTCCAGCTCCATCAGTTGCTCGAGTGGGTAGCCATCAGTTCCCTCGATGATGGGGGAGAACTCCTGAACGCTTGCCTGCTCATCCCGAGACACTGGGCTGATAGAGACAGATGGAGAACTTACAGAAATAAAACAGAGATAGAAGTACTTCAGTTGATTAACTATTACTGAGCATTTTTTCTGTTTATTTGGGAATAATGTGTGTCTGGATGTTTGAAGCCACCATTAGTTGTTCCTTATTTTTCTTTCAACAGTGGAGGTAGAGTAAAAAAAATCTAAATCTGTGGAAACGCCTTTGAATCTTTATTGTGTCCAGTGAAATAGAATGAAAAATGAATAAAGGTCTTCACTGTCTCTCCAGTCTCACTCCACGAGAAAACGTTTCTTCTCACAGACATGTTTTGAGACAGCAAAAAAAAAATGATTTCAACTTTCAGCTCCATCCGTAAAAAATTCTGGGTTTTTCGTCTTTTAGACATCAGCGTCACCAACTCTGCTGCCAGGTCGGTTTGTTGATCAAATAACATCTCTTAGTTAAACTAATACCAAAGTAAATCCATACAAGTAAAAACAATTCAGCATTTTGGCCTTGAACCGTTGCGGACAGTGTCAGTGACATGTGACTTTGTCTGACGGTTGTGGCCTCAGGTGCTCTGTAAATGATTCAAAAAATGTATTTGAAAAATGGAATTTCAGATGGCGTTTCCTCAGCTTAACATTATCCTCTATATTAATGCTCAGGTAATATGCTAAAATATTCAGTTTAATTCTTTTTAATTTCAGTGTAGTATTTTTGTGATTTTTGTGTAGTCTATTTCTTGTCCAGTCAGGTACTTTTCAATGTTTTGTGCTTGTATGTGAATTTTTGTTTTTGTTAATGTTTTTCTGTTACTTACAACTGTTTTTGTCATTTTATGTTTATGTTTGTTGGTTTAATATTTTGGCCATTCTTTTAAGTGATTTTACTTTGTTTCGTTTAAAGTACATGTATGTGAAATCCAGCTCTGTGTCGGCAACAGATGAAAGACGGACAGGTGGCCACGAGGTGAGCCCCCACCTGACGTCCATGGACTGGACTCCGTCGGACAGCTCATCCACACAGCTCTTGGTCTCCAGGGGCCCTAGCAGGATGACCGGGGTTTCAGCTGGAGTTGGGGTATCTTCTTCCAAAGCAGTGGAAGCCTCGGCTCTTACATCAGAGGCTGCAATGAGACAGACTGAGTCTTTACAGCTAAGAAATGGCACAGGACAGGAAAGAATTCAATTTATGTTCTCCCACCTCTGAATTACAATGTGCTGATCAAGGGATTAAAATGCTACAAAGTACAATTCAAAAATATTTAAAGACCCCAATTTATTTGGAGACCACGTAACAGAACACAGAAGTGCTGTGACTTCCACTGAAATACATTCCCCTTCATGACGGCAAGCAGAGGCGAACCTCAGTTCAGGTCTGACCCATTTTAATGCAGTCAGCCTGTGCTGAAAAATGTCTGATTCAGAGAATTGTTACGAGCCAGAAGAAAATCAAGTCCAGTTGCCACAAAAAGATTCTGACAAGAAGTTACAACCATAAATACGTTGACGGACAGTGAAACATATTAATCTCAATATTGACTCAGTAAAAATACCTTTTAAGGATGTTGATCCACTTATTACATTCTTGTAGCAGACATGGATTTTTATCTATTTATAGCCGAATGATGCTTTTTTTTACTTTTCTTTCAACACCTGATCTTTTCTATCCATTTCTGTATTTTTGTGTTCATTGCTCACAGCTCTCTTTCATTGTGTTGTGTAGTTGTGACTGGCTCTCAAAAACATGGATATTCTGTGGACATCATATTTGCACATTTAAGGACATGACATGAAAAAAAAATTACAATTTAAAAAAAAAAACGCAAAGCAGCATGTTCATCATTGGGTTCCTTCTCTCTATGTTACTGGCTATTGGAAGACATAAAGCAGCTCAGGACTGGGTCTGACCATGATCATTATTCTTACTGCAGCTACATCAGGTCTTACTGGTGCTTGATTTTAAGTATATTTTCTTCTAAAATTTGGAGCAGCGATGGGTTTAATTCTGTCAGGTAAGGTCCAACCCTGCTGGACACATTGTAACGTGGACTCTTTGGGTTGTGGAGTTCGAGTACGACTGCGACATCCACAACGTTGCGACTACTCAAAAAATACCAGCAGGAGGCGTTAGTCTCTCATCTGATCAGACTGCTGAGTCATACTGCAGCTCACATACCGTAAGTTTAACAATACTGTATTTGAGAGAATACAGAGGGAAAGAGTTCATCCAAGTATTTTACTACCAAATTAAAGAACACGAACATTGAACGACCTTTTCAAAAGACATAAAATAATGTTTAAGTCCTGTTTGAAATAGGAAACGGTAATTTTAACAGTAAAGGTAAAGTAGATAGATAGATAGATAGATAGATAGATAGATAGATAGATAGATAGATAGATAGATAGATAGATAGATAGATAGATAGACAGGCAGACGATCTTTTTTCGTTTGTCACGAAATCATTTCTCTGAGGCTGAAAAAAGTTGAGACTGCAGTGAGCCTAGTTTTTCTCCGCTGCCACAGCACAGCTCCTTGGATTTTCTGATGTATCACTTTGACAAGGGAATTGTTTAAACATGAAAGGGTGAGACATTTGATAGGGATTTTTTTTAAAAGGATGCTTCGTCCCAGAGGCCAAAAATAAATGTATCTCTTCTGCATCCATGTAATTGAGTTAGGAGTGACTTTTCCCGGTTTTCCGTTGTCCTTGGATTGCGGGAAAAATTTGGTTGAAATTCAACAAAACTTCATCGAAGCTCTCCCAAACTTAGCAGCTCAGACTGAAGTGATTCAAGTGGATCAGCAGTCCAGAAGTCCTGAGCCGACTGCAAAGGTAGCAAGTAGCAGGAGAGGCAGTGACTCTACATGATCAATCTGCTCTTTCTGACTGTAGTTAGAACTTGACACTTCCAGCCCAGCTATGTTGGAATTTACTGTTTGTCATTTTTTCCGCCTTGTAAGAGATCTTTCCTTATTGGATTTTTACTGTCCGTTGTTTGTTATGTGGGGCTTAAATTCTAATCAAAGGACGATAGAATTCACCTGCGGGACCAGATGGAGCCTCCACTTCGGTCTTCCTTGTTCTCTTCATTATCTCTTCAATCCTCTGTCAGAATAACAATCGAGAAGCAACTTGAAAACAGATGTGATTGTCTCTTATGAACAAAAGAAAATCTCACAAATTCACTGCACATCTCGAAGCCCGACAAGATTCACTCTGGACCCAGTTGATGTCATTGGTTTATGAAACTCATCCTGGCCTTATTCCGACCTTATCAAAGCAAAGCTTTTATCAAAAGGACCCCCAGGGACTCCCATGGTCTTCTGGTCGTGGGATTTAAATGAGCTGTGAATGTCAAACTAAAATCCGAAGGTTAGGTATCTTATTACTATTGCAGCCCCTTGTCTTTGGAGCAGCTTGAAGACCTCAGGGTGGCAGAGGACAAAGCTGATAAGACTTTTGATTTACTCTATTTATGTTCTATTTATATATACAAAGACCAGAACTGAATATACAGATTTGTCACGAATCCCAGATGCAACAGCTGAGAAACTGAGGGGAACAATTTTATTCCAAATCTTCTGAGAAGAAAGATGGAATCAAAGTCTTGAGCAACATTTTTGGGCTTGTGAGTGTGAAGCTAAAGGTGAAGTTCACTTTCTTGTGGTTTATTTTTTACTGTTTGAGTGTTTTAAGGAAGCTGTAAACCCTCGGGGTGGATCTGATGTGACACTGATGTGGGATACCTTCTTCCTCTGCAGCCTCTCCTGCTCCTCCTGGATATGCAGCTGCTCACGCGCTTGTCTCTTCCGCTCTGCTTCTCTTTGGGCTCGCTGGAAGGCCTCTTCCCTCTAAAATAAATCGATAAATTCAAAATAACAATATGTTTTCATGAACTATATTTGACTCACAGAAAGCACAGATTGTCAGAATGTGTTTAAGTCCTGCTTCAGTCCTCTTTGCTCATAGTTTCTGATTCATTTGCAGAACCATTGTAAAGCTATGATAAGAGAAGGATTAACGGGGTCAAGCTGTTAATGTCATCTGACATCTTGCAATGTCATCATTCAAACGCAGTAGCTAAATTTACGCAGCAATCATGGACAAAATTACTACATTTCTCGGCCAAGTTTCACTTCCAAGGGCAGCTTGTCCTCTAATTCCTATCACTCCTGACAAAAAACAAAAAAACAAAAAAACAAACAAAAAAAAAAGATGGAAACCCAGAGGCACAGATTCCCGAAGTCCCTTAAAGCATTTTAAGAGTCCACAAAGGTATTTGTCATATGTTATATGTAATTTTTTCATATATTTAGTAAATGATTTCAAACAAAGTAAGGGTTTTTCTGGACCCCGAACAATTTGGACTGTGTGAACACCCCGACATTGTTTTTAATATGCTGCACCCTATTGACTGGGATTGTAAAATATCGGGGGCTCTTGATTGCAGTGATAACACATTGCAGCTTAACTTCGAGTTTTCCTGTTACTTTTCATCGCTTTCTATGTCCTTTGTACAAACATGTGAAATGCCAAACATTTGGAAAAATCTGTTATTCTTCTTTTTCTTTGATTGTTAAAACTATCGGGTCACCAGGTTATCACTGTAGGGCCTCAGCATACATTGGTTATAAATGAACTATATGCGTTCCTCTGATAAAATGGGAGACCAAACAAAGTCTGTCATCTCCAAACCTCGAACGCTTATGGCCTTAACGATACCCGACCTCTTTGTCCAGCTGATCCTGCATGTCCTTCCATCGCTGCTCTTTCTGTCGTCTCTCCTCCTCCTCCCTGCTCCTCTTCTCCTCCTCCCGCCTAGCTCGTGCCTCCTCGGCCTGCCGTGCAGCTCTCTCTTGCTGCTCTCTCGCCTCCTGCTGCCTCCTGAGGTCCTCCTCCGCCTTAAGCCTGAAGGAACACAATAAGCTTGAGCTGTGTCCATAGCTAAAGCCTTGGCAGGTTAAGGCTTAGCAAAAGTAAAAATTCATGATTAGGCATTTGATTAGATCGAATCATATTGACTAAAATAGAATTTCAAGGGATATTCCTCAGCAAGGGACCTTTAAACAGATACATATATTGGGTAGCATCTTTAACATCAATTTGAACACCAGAAATCTGGTCTGACTTAACACAAATTTGTTGTTAATCCAAGAATGCACTCCTTTTTCCTGTCCACAACAGGATGAATAATCTGGCAATAATCATGGTTTCACTTTTTAAATTATTTAATAAGTAAGATGTTTTTGAAAAATCTCAGCAAATGTATTTGATTTCTTGCAAAAACCAAGGAAAAATACAATTCGTTGAACTGCCAAGAGAATATCTGGCTGAAAATAAAATGGAATTATTGCTGCAATTAATGGATTCTTTGTTTGAAAAAGGATTAAGGAGATATTAAATTTTAAAAAGATTATGATTTGATTTTTTATAAGGGCAGGACCGTAGCCTGAGACGGACAGGATTGTATTTCATTGGGTAGGCCAATACATCATGCAGTCTAGAAGGATGGCAGAGTAAATAAATGGTAAATAGTGTTGCAGCATGAACACCTCCTCCCCAGGGTTACCTCTGTCCACCCACACAGCTGCTCCTGCTCATCGTACCCTCACCTGCCTCCCTTTCTACCCATCAGTCCTGCAGCCCTATGCCTCAGTTCACAGACTTCAAGGAAATGAGTCATATCACACGATTGACAGCAATGCAGATTGCAGTAAGCTTCGCACCCTGGGTGCAGAAGAAAAAAAAAAATCAAAAAAGCGGGAAAAAAAGGGCCTTAAAGTGCACAAAACAGCCGCAAAAAAAAGAGCAAGAAACAAATAAGGATTTTATAAATCCTACACTCATCATGAATCTAGATACTAAGCTGACAGAGGGAACTGATGAAACGTTGTGTTCCTCTTGATTTTCCAGCACTTCTCTGTCAGCCTGTTCATCCAGGGGTCAGTTCATTTCCACCATAATCGCAGACAGTATTAATTCTTGTCTCTGAAAAAAAATCTGTGTGCATTTTTATGTGCAAATCGCAGTAATTATATATTTGGCTCTAGGACTGAGAAAAAGCACATCTCTTAACAAGCTCAGCACAAACAGAAGGGTTCACTCTCGTGCTTTGAGGCAGTTGAGGATTGAACCAGTAAATCTCTGACAACCAGATATCCACTCCACCATATCCATATACTGTAACCAGACACATATACACACCTCTCCTCCTCCTGCCGTTGTCGCTCTTCCTGCTCCTTCTGTATTCGGGCCAGACGCCGTCTTTCGGCTAGCAGCCTGGACGCCTCCTCAGCATCAGTCGTCCCCCCGACACTACGACCTGAAGGCGTACCTGGAGACTCTGATTGTTTAATTTAATGGGGGTAAGAAAAGAATAATGATGTGTGACAAAGAGGGTGATATCGGCAAAATGTCTCACATTTGCTGTGACAGAATCAGCTAAATATATCAGCAGAAGCAAACCTTTTTTTGATTTGTATGAGTGTGATATTATTCATGGTCATGATAAATGCGGCAGAAAAATCTTTTAAAATGTGTTACAAGATAGAATACATGGCATAATAAGCACTTTGGAAAAGCAGGAATAAATTAAGTTTACATAGAAAGGTCCCTTTTCCCTCAGTCAGCCTACTCATTTAAACTCATTTAAATTACTATGTTACATGCAGATGGCAGGTCATTGCTACCCTGCCGTAGGTGCTAATAAAATGTTCTGCCAACGATTAATACATCAGTAACTCTACCTGCAGTCAGTTCTCGGCTGGTGGACTTAGGGATCTTCTTGTCAGAATGATCCGACTTGGTTGATTTCTTTTCCAATGTGCCATGACCTTTGACCTCAGGGTGACCCTTGTCCTCATTGCCAGGGGTTGTGGCCCTCTGTCGGAGAGGGGAGGTGGGGTACTGGCCGGGGGAACAGGGCGACTGAGCCCGACTCCTGTTCGATCTCACCCTGGGCAAACAAACGCAGCGGAATCAGTGTATGCGTGTGGGTGTGTGTTGGTGTTTGTTCTCACAGCGACATTTTGATGCCCTAAATTCTGAGGTCCCGGGTGATTACAGCCTACAAATAATAGTTATTAACGGTGTGTGTGTTTGTGCGTGTGTGTGCTGTACCTTTTTGGTGTGGCAGGGCCTTTACTGTTGGCCCGAAAGGAAGAGCTACGGACCGGTGTATTTGGAGCTTCACCCTGCAAGTTGCATGTTAGAAAAGTGACCTAACACTTACTTTGAAAACAAACAATCGGTTCAACATAAAACATTGTACCCTGTGTATTGTGCTAAAAGGACAATGATTGGAGCTCCTTTCAGCCTATCAAAATACAATATAGGACACTGCATCACAGATCCCATCTTTAAAAATCAAATTTTAGTCATGAGAGTAGGATGTTATTCCAAAATTAAACTGTTTTTTTTAATGACTCTGTAAGTGAGAAGCGGTCTGTCAGATGCGTGCATATTTCTACATGATTTACATACAGACCTCTGTAACAAAGAAAATACTTGCTAATGCACCGTCAGTTCTGAATAATTAGGGTTGCATGTGTGTGTGTGTGCATGTGTGAGCCAACCGTGGGTGTCTTGTCTCTGTTCTCCTCAGGGAATCCAGCAATGCTCCTGCGGTTGGAGGAACTTCTGTACGTTCTGTGGTTATTTGGGGAAGCTATTCGATGGGACACAGAAGACACTGACGAGTCACCGACCGACACACAACAGAGGAGAGACATAAGCACATGCAGTGACATGATGACGCAAAACAAGACAAACAAGAAACCCAAATGAGGAACAAAAGAGATATCAAAATATCATAGTTTAAAAATCATAGACATTTTGGATTTTAAGAATAACAAAGGAACAGATTAGACATTATATTCAGTCGCACTGCTAAGTGGCTTATTTAATTTTTAAAGGTCATATTTCTGAATGTGTTTTCTGAAATTCAGTTGTACTTTCCCCACATACTGTATTTTGTGAATTATCAAGGATTCTGAAATCCTGTTGTGTTTAGTTTGACACCACTGCATCTTGTAAAAGCTGTGATCTGAAAAGTCTGTTGTGTTTCATAATCATTGTCCAAATGTTGGTATTTTCTAACACTTTCGCTGTACTGCTCTGAGCTGAGCAGAAACCCCAGCCCAGGGAAAACACAGCAAGGAACTTCACTGATTTTTCCATACACTTTAAACTATCACATGTTTGGATATGTGTTTCAAGTTACCCTCACCTCTCTCCGGTGAGTGGAGAGTGGCCGAAGAGCTGGAGAGCTGTTTGTTCAATGGCTGATCTGAGGTGGGAGGAGACAGGAAGTCACCAACTAAAAGAAAAGACAAAAAAAAAAAAAAATCAAATGTCACCCTCAAATTCATGATGGTACTGCAACGACCTGACTCTCTGGCCTCTGTTGTGTTGAGTGTCGATGTAAAACATCACAAATGACTTAATAACTCCCAGGAGAAACAAACACTCGTCACACACAGATACGAGTTGCGGGCTGATACTGGAAATAATCCAGCCGATCAATGAGCTCCAGGCGGTCAGATGAGTTCACCTTCGTGATGTAAGACAGAAATGAAGCAGCCGAAATGCGAGCAGAGACAGACCTACTTCACCATGAGATGGAGGCGGATGACTGAGGAGAACAAAGTTCCGTCACCGGCAAGTAAAGGTATCGTCAGCACATGGAGATGAACTTAAAACTATAAAAAAATGATAAGTTTGAGATCATTTTTTTAAAGAAATGTTCTGAGTTTGAAGGGAGTGTTTGCTGGAATCCATATGGCTCTATAGAACCGCATAGTGATTCCATAGAAATAATATATTTCTTTTAAGCACAGAGATTTGTTTTGGCCACAGTCTGTTCTTCTTTTAAATGAAAAAGCTCATCCAATCATTAGGACTTCAAAAATTCAATTTTGATGAATATTTCAGGACAATATTTGTCAGTGTTAACTTGTGAATTAAATCTGTGGTGACAGTTAATTAATTGTTGCCTTTCTACGTTAATTCCATTTCATTCGTCTTGATTGGGGAAACAGAAACATTGCCTGTGTAAAAACTCTATAAAAACATTATCTAGACTATGTGTTGTTTCAGACAATGTTATTTAAGCTGAACTCTCTTTAATTTTCAGAGGTTTTCCTCCTTAATACAGAGAGAGATTCTTGTAACTCTCTACAATAAAGGTTGATTCATGCCATTTGTTGCCTTTTCTTGACAAGCACCGATCCAGGCCTTTTTATACCTTTTGCCAATTTCTTATACGAGAAATCTAAGGATTTGCAGTCCAAAGTTAGAAACCATATGCATCAGCGGTTGAAAAGAAAATTGATTAAACCCAAAGCCTTGATGGCAAGAAAATTCTATCATGATGAATATGAAATATTGCCAATGGCATCTGAGTTAAATTGCATTTTCAGTAAAAAAATTTCTTTAAAAGCAGTTTTCAGCAGAGCAGCAGATGGGACAGCAATATCTCTGCTCTTATTGTTCTCGTAATGTGTGCTTGTTTGATTTCCACGCGCATGTGCGTGCGATATGATTGCCCATGTGCAGACAAATAGATTTCCCTGATAGCTACGGGGTAAATGTCTGGTTAGTTGGATGTTTTTTCCTTTGTGTGTGTCTGTGTGTTTATATGTGCATATGTGCGTGCATGCATTACAGATATGGTTTTACCGCTGAGGAATAATTTTCCTGAGCTGAACACCAGCACTCTGCTGAGAGCTGTGCAATGGCATATTCCCAGATGATACATTCAGAGCAAAGTATATTTCAAAACAGCTATTCCAAAATGCATTTAGTCCTTCTCTCAAATTTGATTTCAGATTTCAATTCACTTATAATATAAATAAATGTGTGAATATGTATATCTGTTTGTGCACATATACATATATACATATATATATACATATACATATATATACGTATGTATGTGTATATGTATATACATACATACATACATACATACATACATACATACATACATACATACATACATACATTTATATATATATATATATACATACACTCATTTATTTACATAGATATATTTAAATATTTATTCTGTTAATATATACACATGTATAAATGAATGAAATACACATTTCTAATGGCAGATATTCTTTGGATAACACCTGCCTCTGCTAACATTAAAATTACTTTACTGTGTTCTAAAAATAAAGTTTTTATTGAAATTCATTATGTCTGCATCACTACACACAATCTTGGCCAGGGGGACAGGAAGTGGAGCAGCCCTTTGTTGCGATAAATGTGGGGGAAGGGAGGGTTTGTGGGTGATTGTGTGAGTGCATGTGTGTGTGCGTGCGTGTGTGTATGTGTCAGTCGCAACAACTACAACAAGTGGTAAAACAATGACACATACTGGGTGTGAACAGTGACAGATCTTTTGGCAATTTCAATTACATTTCAATCTGACACAAAGGAAATGTCTATATTTTGCTTTACCTTTCTGTCCTGTTAAAGATAGGCGCTAAGGACACAGGCGCTCCTTTGTGCCCACAGCCATCAGACTGTATAACAGCAGTCTGGACGGGACACAACTCTGACTGCCTGGGAAGCATCTGTGCTACTGCCACCCCATCACTCCGTCACCCACTCACACGTGTGGTGCCCATAACTACCACGGGTCACTTTAGTTCTTCAATCTATTTATTTCTGCTCATGTTATTTTTTCTTTAAATTATTTTTTTTTTTTTGCTATCTATGTGTAAATGTGTATGTATATATGTGTATGTGTATATAGTGTATATTGTGTATATGTGTGTAAATATATTTATGTAGGTATGGGTATGTGTGTAAAAATGTATGTATACGTGTGTGTATGGAATGTACGGTGACTTATGTGCATATGTGTTTGCACTGTCATATGTGTGTATTTATCTTTCCTGTTTTGTTTTTTTTTTGTTTTGTTTTTTCTTCTCCTCTAATGTTGCTGCTGCAACACCTGAATTTCCCCAATGGGGATCAATAAAGTATTATCTTATCTTATCTTATCTTATTTAGCTTAACTTACATCATATGTAGGCATTTACGTCAAGTATCAACAAACATGATTGGGCAACAACAATCAAACCTAAAATCAGCGTAGAGATTGCTTTGCATTAGTTGAAAACCCTATGACTTTGAGGTGTATCATCATCACCACATCTGGTCACATTAAGACATTGGAAAATTTCTAATATCGAACAAATATCTGCCAATTTGCTTTCTGAGGGATGGTCTGTGTTTTCTGCAGATGGCATAATACTGCATCATACATAATAATTATCTCCGTTTTCCTTCATCAGGAAAAACTTTGCTCTCCTTTCACGTTGTAGAAATTACTGTGTGACTATTTATGAATGAGAATTGTTTCTCCCGGCTTGGGAGATATATTACATTATGACGCCTCATTTATCGGGCTCAGATATTCAAATTTTGTGGCTACGAATACAATTCCAGGTTATGATTTAACAAAGTTGTGTTTACTAAACCGAGCTGTGTGACAAAAAGCATTCAATACAGATAATTACAGCTTTGTATAACAAACTAATCCATTTCTGTATCAATCACAAATTCTGCTAGAATTCTCTGCTGGCTTTTGCATGATGTTAAGGGGCAACGCAACATTTATCGTATGTGGTGTATGTCAGCTGCAGGGACGTATTTTTAATTCAAAAATTTAATTCAAATTTAAATTTAAACATCAAGCACACATTATAGGAGGTCCATGTGTTTGTGTTCAGTCAAGCCTGTTGTATTCTTCTTATAGGCAGCACAACACTAAAAATGTGAAGTGACCACAATAGGTAACTTCTTTTGCAGGACAATACTGGAATCACCAACACACTATCACAGGACAGAGCAACAGCCAGTGACAAAGTACACGGTTGTTCATGCGCATGCAGAGGGATCAGCTGCAGGTGATATGGGCGCGGTGAACACAGTCACATGGTCTATATACCGTTACAGGTTCTGTGAGCACTGGAAGCAGCAGGATGCTCATTGGGCTGAGCAGAGCCAATGGCATGGCAGGGTGGGATCTTAGGGTTACCTGGGCAGCAGGTTAAGCAGAGCGGAGAAAGCAAAGCGTCAAACCTCAAGCGTTCACATGTATGACCCCAGAACTTTGCCACTATCAAAGGATGCACCTCTCGCTTGCTTGCACACACACACACACACACACGCACACACACACACACACACACACACACACACACACACACACACACACACACGCATGCACACACATACATAATATACAGGAAGAAACAGTATTTCCCAATTTTAATCCACACAAGATATCTGAGGTAAACCAGCACAACATTAAAACCCCATCATTTGGAAAAAAAATAGTGAAAGTCTTTTTCAACCAAAACATTTTGCACGTATCTAACCGTGTCTGAATTAATGAAACAGTGTGATTGTCTGAGCCTTGCACCTTTTTTCACCCTCTGAACACACAGATATGATTTCGATTTGACTAAAGGTATAAATAGAATCAAACATATTGACGTTCAGGTTTTTTTTCTCCCCACACCTCTAAAAATGTTGATTGTAATCATAAAGCATGCCAGGCTCTTTTCTTTCAGCAGTGATGTCAATAAGGAAAAAGAAGATACATACATCAATTTCAGGTCCATTTACACTTTTCACTGTCCCCATATAGAATAAAACCACAGACGATGAGCTCCTCACCACACCCTTTTATGATTAACAGACTGTGAAATCAGCAGGGACAATAATTCTATGGTTCTATCCCTGATAAAGTTAGATACACAGTGCTGCATTTTAGAGTGTATTAGTGATGTGGAAGCCACATCAAGCCCTGCTTTGACTTTAACTTCAAGTGGCTCTCACATGTCCAGACATATGGCTGGTGTCTGTCTTTTTCCAGCGTCATTAGGGCTTCATCATATTAAATGAATTTCACAGAAATGTCCTACACTATGAGGATCCCAAAATAATGGCAAGGACACCTCCCTCTACTTCGCAGGTGTTTGTGCAACATGGATCGGGTTTCCTGAAAACGACAAAGAGCGTTGCTGTGTCTCAACAGAGAATGGCTGCGCATTTGAGCCGGTTCGTTTTTTTGTTTGTTCTACATCGTAGAAGGTCAGAATATCATTGGCTGTTGATTCTCGACAGATCTTTCAGTTTCTCTGAAAATAATCCATGTGACCATGAGCTCTGGTCAAAGTGCATGCACTGAACATCTGTTTCTGTTGGAGCAATTTGAGAAAAATCACCTATTTGTCAGGCAATTTGGAAAAGACCCAGTGGAAAATAACCCTTCACGTAGATCAAATATGTTGCACAAATCTAAATCTATGGTGAAAGCATATCTATAAGTAAAACACATAAAAACAGCGATGAGGAATAACTGACTTGTACTTCTGTATCGTATTGTGTAGTTTTAGCCAAAATGCAGTGAAAAACGTTCTGACCACAGCTTTAGAGAAGGTTGTCATAAATAAATCCAATCGAGCATAGAATTCTCTTATTTGATCGATAAATATACAACTAAATAGCTAGTTGTTAAAAGATATTGTGTTCCTGATCAATTCCAATTACTGACGGTCATCTAATTCACAGTTAATTTTTAATACCAGTGTTTACACAAACCATTTTCCATGATTTTGCAAACCGTAAAATCAATTGCAGAGGAAATAATTTGATAAGCAATGATCCATGCCTGGAATGGGACAATGTCAAATCGTACGTTAGTATTTCTAATATTGGTGATAAAAATCCAAGATGTGATATCACAGTCCGATGACATTGACACTGATATTTTTCAGTGTCATTACATACATTAAATCAAAGTATGCAGCATTCAAACACACACGTCCTTAGATGGTGCTGTAAGATGAGATGCTGCTGCCTCTGCTGCAGTGAGCATCCTTTTAGGTCCAAGAGAACCAAGAGCAGCCTCTCTGCCAGTCAGACCCACTGCTGGGTGGGCCTGATCCCAGGTCAAAGACTGGAGTGCAGGGCCAGTGGGTACTGTGAATAATTGATGTCGTTATGAATGCGCCACAGGATCCAGAGCCAAGCCAGTGTCGCTCTGGCCTCCTGCTGGCAGACACGATGTCAGAAATACCTCAGAAAATATGACGTGTTTTCACGAAAGGTACGTAAAATTAAAAACGATCTCTCTTTGGCAGTGTTCGTTATTTCATGGCCTTGGTCTGCTCAAGGTTATGAGAAGCTCCTCTGGGATATTAGACCTCCCTCCCAGAATGGAAATAAAACAGCAGATCATGACACACGCACACACACACACACACACACACACGCACACACACACACGCACACCTGTAGAACACTTACAAAGCAAAATCAGCTGTCATCCACACACATCCTTCTTCTCCAAACTCTGATTAGGGTTAGAGACAAAGCAGCTCCTGCATTGCAGCCTCCACACCCTTTTCCATCCCCTGCCCTTCCTCTCCTTCATCCATTCATCTCCTTTTGTCTTCATTTCACCTGCTCGTTTCCCATCCTGCTTACGCCGTCGTCCCCACCCTTTACTTCCACCATCCCCCTCTTCTTTTCCCACTGACCTCCAGACCACCCCCATACACACCTCTCCTCCCCCCAGCCCCCAGCAGGTCTTTTCTAGTCTGAATCTCAAATGTCGCCACCATCATCCGCCTGGCCAACAAGCATCAGACTCACCCTCCACTCCATCAGGGGGTCCTCCCCACGTCCATCGCTTGGGCCTGTTTTCCAAGTTCTCCCCTTCTCCTCCTCCTCTTCTCTCGGCTCCCCCAGCTCTCCGGCGAACCAGGGCCTCCAGCCTCTCCTGCTCATTGCGTTCGGAGACAGGGAAGAACAGACACTCTCTTACTGAACCATCACTACGGCGACGGATGCCCGGCGAGGCGCAGGGAGATGGCTGCGCCATGGTTACTGCATGCAACTGCAGCAGCCTCGCCCCTCGTCCTCTCCTCCGTCAGTCTGTTTTCCGTCTGCTGGCGGCCACCAGCACTCCCTTGCTTGTCTGTCAGTCAGTAATACAGCAACACAGCTCCCTCTCTCTCCCCTACTGTCTCTCTCTCTCTCCATATGCCGCTCCTTTTAGGTGGCACCGATTCCCTCTCTCTATCTCCCCGACGTCACTGTTGTTTATCCCTCCCTCGCCCTCCTCTTTCTTTCTCTCAGTTTCTCTTGCCCCATCTCCCCCCCCTCTTTCTTCCTTTTTTCAATTTCCCCTTCCCCACCTTTCTCTCTCTTTCTCTCTCCCCTTGCAGATGCCCCCCCAACCCGAGTTCAATCTTTGTCTGTAAAAAAAACAACCTGAATTGCATTGTGAGAATGACAGATTTTAAAATCTTGCAACATCAGTAAAGAGAATCTTTGCTGTGAATCAATGAAGAAAGATAATCTACAAATATTGATTAGAATTTCAGTAATAGCAACAACTCCTGCCTTCTCTCCCTGTTTAATCTCAGAGGGGGTCTGACAGGGACAGAATGCAACCCCCCTTCAGAAGCCCTCGCACACACACTAACGCTGAACCAGACACGCTGAGTGGGTGGAACTGATATTGATACTCGCTGGAATCTTTTTTTTTTTATCTCCAGTGCTGTTTTTATTTTTCTCCCGTTCCCTTTCAGTTGGTTTTCTCCTTCCTGCCTCTGTCTCTTTCTTCAGAAAGATAAAACAGGTAGATGTCTCATGAAAATTAGATTTGTAATAATAAATCTATTCACTGATTAGCAGCTCTTGTCCGCTGTCGTAACTACTCACTGCTCATCAAATATTATTTGGTTTCAGCAAAAAAAAAAAAAAAAAAAAGCAAAAAGAAAATATTTGGGTTTTGATATTAAAAAAAAAAAAAAAAAATAATA